>JAECUM010008735.1:0-129164 GCA_016617855.1 Megalonaias nervosa | reverse complement strand
GTGTGTGTGTGTGTGTGTGTGTGTGACAAAGAAAGGTTTTTTTATATATATATATATGCTGAAACATTACATCACAGAAGGTGTGAGGGAGTGGGGTGATAGTGATATGATCTCCCACCTGTTATGGTGCTTTGGTTATTGATATCCAGGAGATGATAGTAGACCACGCTGTTATTGGCCGGTTCGAGCAAACAATAAAATAAAATATGAAATTAATGGATGGAATAACAGAGATCTGAGCAAAGATATAGAATAGAATATTACGAGCTCCGTATGTAAATTATAACAATTCAAAAAATTACATAAACAAAAGGAAATTGAACATGACATCCGAATAAAACATTTTCTTTTATAAATAGAGTTAGGCGTTATGTTATACAGATTAAACAAATTTAATCACAGGATAGGGTGACTGATTGAACTCAAATTGTCGGTATGTCAGCATAACCAGGTTGCTTCAGGTGCTTCCCAAATCACTGTTGGTTACAGGTCAGCGTTACCGTATTTATTTTCCTTCTCTCTCTCTCTCTCTCTCTCTCTCTCTCTCTCTCTCTCTCTCTCTCTCTCTCTCTCTCCAATAGCCTCGTGTCATCAACCGTAACACTCTTCCCACTGTGTAGCACAGGTATGGAGCTATTATTTTCCTTTGTGTCCTTTCGAGACTCTCTCTTTCTTTACAGTCGAATCTCTCTCTGGTTCCATGTTTATCAAATCCTTCTAATCCCCCCCCCACCTTTGGACGATTTATTTAACGACAGAAATTACTTGTTAATTTCATCAGAGTCCCTCAGACTTCCCTTTCGGCAAAAAAACTTGGACTGCTTAAAACATTAAATTTCGTCTGGCAACCACACCTGCCATCGAAGTCAGAATAATTCTCTTCAGTCGCCCTTATTAATAACTAGTCTGGAAATTTCATTTTCAGGCACTTATTTCAAATGGCCCCAAAATTGTCTCTGGATTGTCTCTACATTGTCGTTTCCTCTACTTGATCCTTCATTAACATATCTGTCAGACCGTTATCCTAATGAAAAAATCCAATCGTGCCGCCAAACAGAGCATATCCCCTCCCTCGCAGGCAGCAATTTATTGCGAGCCTTGCCCATACATCAAAGTTATTTGTCACGTGTTACTGGTTCGAACCCCGGCCGAGTCATACCAAAGACTTATAAAAATGGTACTGACAGCTACCTCGTTAGGCGCACAGCATTAAGAGATTAGTGTTAGGACTGGTCGACCTGGTGCCAATATAATGTGACTGGGTGGGACATGATGCTACATGTCTGCGTCATTTTGCCCCAGTGCTTGACATCACTATAAACTGTCACACTGTAGATATCGTAGCGATATGACTGAAAAATTGTTACAGCTACGTTAAAAAATTTAAAACACACACACACACACACACACACACACACACACACACACACACACACACACACACACACACACACGTGTCACGCTGACCACAATAAAATGTGCTGCGACAAAACATCAACAAATATTATTCACCATTACATAGGACTATTTCCTATAAATTTGTAGATAAAGTTCAGGTCACAAAGACAATATGGCAATAGACGAAAGGACACATTGACAGACTAACTGACGGACGGAGAGATGTGTGATTATTACGTATCACCGTATGTCTGCAAAACTGCAGTATTCACCAAAATCATCATCTAAAATATGTGTCTGGAATTTGTATTATCTCACATTCAAATTTTGAATTGAGTTATTTAAGGATTGGTCATGTTCTCGATGTGTTTGAGGCAAAAACATTTTAAAACCTCGTGATCTGACTGCCATCAATTAATGTTTACCATGGTGAACGTAATCAATTTTTCTCTGTTATGTTTTCTATCAATAACCATCTGTATCTACGTAAGCACACACTTACACATACGAGACATATATGTGTGCTTGTGTGTCTGGTTGCGTAAAAGTAATCTTGTTTCCGTTCTCCCGGCCTCCTTGTCGGTACTTCCGGTACCCTTGTTTCCGTCTCCCGGCCCTGCGCCTTTGCAAAACTGCCATATTCCACTTGCTCTCCTCGTCTCCTTCTCTCTAATCTTACGGTGGCGTTCTATCCCAACCGGAAAGCTTCCTCAGAAGCCTTTGTTCCAAATCTCGTCCGAAGTTCCTAGAACTCTCTTACCGCCGTTTTTACGAGAGCACAACTTCGGCACTCGGAGCGCAGTCTAGTGTCTCCAACTTCCCTATGACTTACTCTCGCCGATGTCCAGACATGCACTGATCCGTTCACAATGAATATAACAGATTAATTTCTGGCTGCGTGAGAAACCCGCCCCAATTTTGACTATCTTAGTGCTGATTAGATACCTGTGGTCTTTTTGAAAACTGTCTGGGGTAGTATCACTGATGTGTTATAATGTCGGGTTTCCGGCCTCTAAGCCTAAGCCGACCGGTGATATCACTGCTGATTGCAAACCAAAGAGAGTTTCTCTCCAGCGTGGCAAGGTTCTCTTTGAAGTAACCGCGAATTCGACCGTAACGCGATGGTTAATTCGCGGACAGGTGGTTTCTTTGTTCAAAATCGGTCTAAACTCATAATATTATATAACACGTATTGACATTACCCAAAGTACTTTGAATTACGAATTCTATCAGAAGACACGTATAACATGAAGCAGGAATTGTTAGCAAATTTTCTCACACAACGTCACAATCACTGTGATACATCAATACTGTTATCACATCAAGACTATTCCAGACTATTGGTACATTAGAACTTTCAAAATTCGATTTTTTTTTCGGAACACCGCTGGAATTCATTCGGAATACTCCATACTTTTGGACTGTTCGGACTATTTTTAATATTATTTACAATGTTGCAAAGTTCTATTTTAATTTTCCCTTTGTATTCTAGGGAAGTATATTACTTGTTGAATTGTTGCCGAATCATAGACTATAATAATACGACTGAGTTGTTATGCGACTATTTTTGTCCGCCAGTAAAAGAAGATTCAGTACTGAAGAACATTTGGATTTTGTCTGTCTCTCTGAATGTCCCAATATTTAGCACTGTGATCATGAAACAGTCGGAGAACAGAAATTGTTCTCCGACTCAAATTTCATACAACTACAACGTTTGATGTTCTTTAACTTTGCCCAAGAAAAAGGGTAATAATTACTAATATTGCAAAGTTCATATCATACACTTACATATGGACAATTTTATTTTACTTCTCTTTTGGTTTGCGTGTTGCCTTTTGAATTTGTTATACGTATTGCTGAAATCAGCCAAGCGTGTCGCCCATGGAGTGCCATATTGCAGTACGAACTTAATTTGAAACAGCGGACAGATCCTAAACAGATAAGGCTTAAGAGAACGTGTAATCTCACTATCTCAGTCTCTGAGACAAGAGATCCACTTCTGAAATTTAACAAAAATTTTCTTTTCACTCTGTAAGAAGGTTTGCCTGCGACGATAGAGGCACATTAGCCTCCTTCTCCATCATTATATGTGTATGATAATTTCAGAAAGAAGCAAGAGGAAGAATTTGATAGTTTTTTAATGCCAGAAAGAAGAGGAACAAGTATTTGTTCAATAATACCAAGAAGAGGATAAAAGAAAAGAAGATAATATGAACACTTTGAACAGTAAACATGAGAAAGAGCGTGTGAACAAAGGGCGAATCTGTTATGAAACATTGGAGTTAAATTACCTTACAAAGCGTACTAAGCTTCTTTTTTGTTAAACTCGGCCCAAGAGAAGGGAACTTCACGATCCAAGACTTCTAAACCTTCGATGACTTTGTCAACTCTCACCGCCACTAAAACGACTGCAGCAGCTACTACTACTACTACCAAATCATCGTCATCAGAAGCAATAGTGACTTCACTGTTGAAAAGGATTGCGACAGTTAAAGCTGATGATGTAACGTCTGTAACAGTTTTTTTTTTTAATTAAAAAAAAAAAAAACGCCAGTGGTCCTCCTCAGGACGACCTATATCTCTCAGAAAAGAGATATCACTCAAGAATGCCTAATAAATTGCTGGTGAAATCCCTCTATGATACAATGTGTGCGTGTGATAGTGTATTGGAATATAGTCCATACTTAAAGGAAACAGTCACACCAAAACAAAAACAATTAAGACTGCGAGACACTTAAGTCTCTTTTTCCTTTGCATGTTCTCTTTAAATAAGAGTCGCAATAACACATCGAAATGTCAGTTTCCTTCTTTTTTTCTTTCTTTCACTGTCTGTCTCAGTTTTAAAAACATTCTTTACTGGCATGGGTCCATCCTCTTCACATTTTTCTACTTGTCCTGCCTTCTTGAAGGTCATGGCGGATTTTGGTACTTTTCTTCTGGTTCTGTTTCTGAATGCGCCACATGCTTCTGCTTGTTCTCTTTTTTTCGGGGTGGGATGGGGGACTCGCAAGACCAATGCCATTTTTCCTTACAATAATAACATGTGTATTTACCTTTGTCTCTCTTTAATCCTGTCTTTTCTTTCCCTTTTCGTTCACATAAACAGCAAGTGTTTTAACTTTTACTGCGACTGGATTAGTCCGTAGTCTTAAAGGAATTATACTTTCGAATGACTTTCTGTAAAACGCTCGTAAGAGGGACGACCTGTTTTGACTCTTCAAATCTTCCATGTCGCCTCAATTGCTAATTAACATGTTATTATAGCTGCATTTCAGTGCTTTCGAAGATGATACCAGCAAGCCCGAGTCAATATCATCTACCTGTACCAAAAGACCAAGAAAGTTTTTCGGTAACTTTCGAAGATTATTTTCACATTCGAAAGACCCATAAAGTGACTAAAAAAAAAAATTCGAAAGATTGCTTACACCTACACGGTGACATTTAAAGAGTTCAAGTCTGAAGTGCCACTAGAGAAAGAAGCGGGTTTCGCTACAGATTTGCATGATTAATTGTTAGAAATATTTCAGCGACAAAGAAAAGCTAACGACGACGATCGTTTGAGACATCTATCAATCACGGCAGTTTGAAGTCTCCTGTCTTGATCCCGCTTAGTACACCGGCAGAAGTACTAGCTTGCAAAATTATCGACCAAATTGAACACGTTAATATCAGATAGATAGATAGATAGATAGATAGATAGATAGATAGATAGATAGATGAATGGACGGACGGACGGACAGACAGTCAGACAGACATATAGATAGAGAGATAGACAAATATAAAAGTTATTTGTTTTCAGATCTTATTATTTGAATCTGGAACAAATACATTTATATTCACTCATTCTCTATTACTGCTGCCATTTTACCTTACAACCATTATTACTTACCATAGGTATGAAGTAGCGAGAATGAAGAATGCGTGTAGACATTGGATTAGAGAATAACAAAGTCAGAAACAGTCAAATGTAACTGATTGAAATTAAATTAAAAACAGTATAACTTGGGTGATTTGAAAACAACGAGGAGCTGTAATCAAGTGTAATAAACTACCTAAATTCTTTCCTAATTTCCGCCTTTTAATCCCCATGTCCCTAAAATGAACTCAGTTTCACTCAGAATCGGTTACCAATATTGGAAGCTAACATAACAAGTGTGGCAGACGGGAAATTAGACAGCTCAGTATAAACTGCGGTAGACAGTTCACATGCATAAATTGCCAAGGGGCACTTGGTTCGAAGGCAGGGGATCGTGAGCTAGACAAGAAATGATATCTGCATTATGTCTGTTAAGTGAACTTTACTCGCAAGTGAGTACACTTTCAGGATGTCCTTTTCCAATTAGATACGTGAAGTGTACCGGTCAATTCTAACTAGTTTTATGATGGATGAATGTAAACATAAAAATATTCGAAATGGCGATAAAACAGGATTTCTTTTAAAAAAAAAAAAAAAAAAGCAGGAAACAAATAAGATCACATGCAAATAGACGTATAAGAATTTCGTAATGAAATTTACTGTTGTGACACTGTGTTGAGATTTTCTTACGCCAAATTGAATATTTTACAGTTTTCAGTCACGAGTTGATACTTTAGGCAGTACAGTTTTGAGTCACGAGTTGGTACTTTAGGCAATACAGTTTTGAGTCACGAGTTGGTACTTTAGGCAATACAGTTTGTGCTCACTACGCAGATAATTTTATTTTGAACAGCAATGGTCCTATAGTAGTGCATCTTCGCTAACCAAGGTTCCGATGTCATAACCCTATCTACACCTTGGCGGATGGAACAGATATATTGGTGCTTGTCCTAGAAAACATCTATTGGATTTCATGAGTTGCCTCCCTTAGTATGTAATGCCACTTAACCAATAGCGTGGTGCATTGTACGTCGGCCGAAAATGGTGGGGGCAATTGACCTAAAATGGATACTTTGGAGGTTTAATATCGAAAGTATGACTACGTACCAGATGGAAACCATTAGAGGTGTATTTGAGTGAAAGGTATTTGTGCAAACACAGACATGCACACGAAGTGGCTTGCCGCCGCATCTAATGAAATTGACAGACCAGAAGCACAGAAATATCTGCTCGATACACCAAGGTGTAGATAGGTTCATCATATCGGAACCTTGTCTAGCGAAGATCTGTGTGTGTGTGTGTGTGTGTGTGTGTGTGTGTGATTTAGATTTTTAACGTAGCTTTAACAAATTTTCAGTCATATCGCTACGATGTCTGCAGTGTGACAGTTTATAGTGATGTCTAACACTGGGGCATCATGTCGCAGACATATAGTATGATGTCCCACCCAGTCACATTATCCTGATACCAGGCCGACCAGTCCTAACACTAACCTCTTAATGCTGAGCGCCAAGCGAGGCAGATGTTAGTACCATTTTTGTAAGTCGGCCGGGGTTTGAACCCGCGACCTCCCGCATCCGAGGCGGACGCTCTAACCACTAGGCCACCGGAGTGGTCGCTAGCGAAGATGATAGTAGTGAATTCAATTGCATTATATTCAACCATTCAGTAGATTGTACTATTTAAACAATTAATTGATAATGTGTCGATTTAAATTCAAAACTACTTTTTCCCTCGCTTCTCGTGCTGCTGCATGCGAACGTAATTTGATTAATAATAACCGTCAGATAATAAAACTCGGTTAAACGTATGCGGTACCAAACCTGGATCGAAGAAATGCTTCAATCAGCTTTCCAGTAAACATACTAAGATGATTTTATTTTCAATAATCTCCTCGAATACACTGAATATATCTACGCTATCTTTATTCGGATATAAATATAAGGAAATATTTCACTTGTTATGTGTGAACATTGTATTATCACCAGTTGCGAAGCCACGAGTGACAACACAAAAAGATGTTTCGGCTTCACAAGTGAAATATTTCCTTACTATCTAAAATAAACCAGATTTTTTTAAATAATATATATTTAAAGGATATATCTTTAATAAAAAATAAACATCGATTTGCATAGATTCTGTCTCCATTTTTTCCAGTGCGATTAACGGCTCTATTTCTACGTTTAGAAAAAGCAGTTCTGAAGTTTTACAACTATTTTAGAACAAAGACTGTTAAAAATTTAGCTCTTAAATACAATGCTTCAAACTGCATATTTTGTCAAATTAATGACTGTTTTCCTAGAAAATGATGAGCTCATTCTCGTTCATACGTTTCTTGCGCGGATTGACACAGTGAACATTGTTCAAGTAACGTCAAATAGCGGTCGTATCCGGCAGACTTGAGAGATTAAAATCTATAAACTCAAGACTGAGTTTACCCATAAGACTCTTTTAAAAATTCTGTTTATTTTCTGCATTCAAGCTTGCAGTCTCGTCCAGTAACACAAAACACTGCATCCAAATTTTGACTGTCATTTAATTTCGGTTCGCAATCAACACTCATCTATTCCAAATTTCTACATCGCTTCTTGATATGCTTATGTTTGTGGTGACAAATAAAGCCATTATTTTTGAACAATTTTAATATGATATTTAATTAAACATTCTCCCCCCCCCCAAAAAAAAAAACCCCAACAAAACTTTTACTTTTTGCCGCTGAGTTGTGACTGGTATACGAGACTGTCATTGAATATCGAATAGAAACAATCAATGTACAGTTCAGTGTTTCCCAGTTTGCAATATTCATGTGGAAAACTATTTTTGAAAGAGTTAATCCGCATAGCCTACCTTTTGTTATTGGGGTTCGTTTTTAGCATTTTTGATCATTCTGACAGCACCGCCTCAATGATTACGTATATGTATATTGAGTCTTGATATATATTGTAAGATCTGTTTCTCCTGAGAGAGAGAGAGAATATAATAAAATATGGCTAAATATGGAATACACTTTTGGAAAACATACATTACATACGGACAGATGTATTTCCTAAACGGGAAATAAAAGAAGTTCCAAAAATGATATTGCCACTGAGGAGATGAAAGTGGTATATGGCGATATCAATTTTCTCACACTGATACATTTAAATATCTCATCAAATATGTAATAGGATGTTATTCCCCTGGGACGCAAATTTTATTTACATCTACCATATCCAATCAGACGTTTGTCATCGTTTAATCATGCTTGACAACTTTGGAATAAGAAAAGATGTTCAACCACCAGAAGCATTCCATGAAAAATATGCGCTATTTGTTAGCGAAGATACAGTAGATGGATCCGTTCTATTTTCTAACGGTCAATATATTCAAGTCAATATATTTCTAACGGTCAATTTATTTAATAAGTCATTTTCAATATATCTCTGTATCGATCTATTCACATACCTACATGTTCTTCCGCCTGTCCAATATGCTTAGGATTGTAAAGGGTCAAATCTATACTTATTTTAACATTTATTTGCTGGGTTAAATCAAATCAAGGCAAATCACAACATCGTTTGCCATTGCGTGGCAGATAATTAAAACTAATCCTTGCGGTGGCAGATGATTCAACGGAAACAATTTTATTCCAAGGGACCGCTGCTGATGGAACTGTTATGTAATTCTTACGTGTATGTAACGATTTTGTGATTTGGAAGTTCTTATTTTACAAGTTCCTTTTTTCATAAGATCCAGCTTATCAGATGTAAATTATGTGCGATAGGATGCGGAATTATTAAACACATAATCTGACTATAAAATAGAACTGCAGTTATAAGATCGTATTTTATAGCAGAGAGAGAGAGAGAGAGAGAGAGATTCTGCAGGTATACATCTTGAAAACCTCTGCCAACCGAGTTCCATTTATATTTTTTCTACTAAAATCTAATCTGATGAGATATGTGTTGTATAAGTGGACATATACGTAAAAGTGGAGGCACATCATCTGGCCAGATGTGCAATGTGCGTAAGGGTGACCAGGTGCATAGTGCCATTATTTTTATACCACACAGGCTGCATCTTTGTTGGCAAGCTCATCCCAAAAATTTTATAATATCGGCCTTAGACCACATGCCTTTGCTAGATTTAAAAAATAAAGATTTCGTTAAAATTGATTAAAACCCGCACTGGAACCAAACACCAAACACGAATCAGTGTGTGTGTGTGTGTGTGTGTGTGTGTGAATAAGTCCATATGCCGCTTCATATTAAAAAAAAAAAACATGACCACGGATGCTCTCCAGAAAAGCATCACTGATTTAGATACAAAAGCGCTTGCAGTAATAAAGGATGATCACAAATCCTGTTGAATACATACATACATACATACATACATACATACATACATACATACACACATAGTGCTGCTAGAAATTTGAAACTTATAGTGAATGCACTTCACTACAAGAAAATTGTATAATTTGAGTGTAAATGTTTCTGAAGGTAATGGAAACAGGTAAAAAAGGTAATATTTATTATTATTTAATGTGTTCATTTTATTACACGTTCAATTTTACACTCCATCAAACTATTATCGGAGGAGAGGAAAGAGAAATTGAAAAGAGAGTCTAAAATGCTATCAGATATAAGACCTTCTGGTATGATAATAAAGTCCGTTGTTGGAACAAGAAAATACATACATACATACATACATACATACATACATACATATAATTTACCGTTTCAGAGAAACATTTAACTAATATATTTCTTCCAATAAACATTGAATCAAGGATTTAATTCCTCGGTGTTGATTTGAGGAAGACATTAAAACTTGTGCAGGCAAACTCTCTAACAAAGGAAAGAACCTTTCATCTCGTGTCCAGGGGTTCGTCTACTTAAATATTTTTTATTTTCATTCTCAGATTCTGTGGTACTTGTGGCCCTTGGATTTACTGTCCAGTTTTGCTTGAATATTACAAAAATATCTTAATCACTATCCCTATCTGTCTTATTGTAACGTTGTTAAGTTGTTTTTGCAGTAATCGTTGCTCGTTTGTTTGTTATGTTGCTGCGATGATTATCGCCATCTCTCTCTCTCTCTCTCTCTCTCTCTCTCTCTCTCTCTCTCTCTCTAATGAATTAGGCCTGTATTTGAGTTTTTAAAGGAAACAACCTAATAACAGTGCCACATACGTGGACGATCCATGCATAGTTCACTCAACGGTCACCAGCTGAGGTTATTATCAACGATTTGTTAAAATCGATAAATAAGTGAGTAATCGCACATTTCACCTTTCTCTTGCGCTAAGATACCAACCACGTATTTTTGGGGGGTGGGGTGGGGACAAGTTTTAATTTAAAAAATCAGGCCGTCAAGCAGCATCAAACACTTATTCTTGCTCAGATTTATAAAAGAAAAAAAGCCTGTTATATCCATGATATTTCGTGATAAATTATATTATCCTGAGGTAAAAGAAACGAAAATACCCTGGCTCGTTAGAAAATCCCAACCATCTCTACCACCACCACCACCACCACCATCACTACTACTACTACTACTGCTACTACTACTACTACTATGTCTACTACTGCTTCTGCATTTGCATCATGATCGATAAGCTGACACACGATGGACAGGCTAATTTTATCTTCTGACGCAGCTAAGTGCGTATAGTCTAATAAACTGTCAGTGACCTGTATATTTTTATCATTGCCATAGTCGGGGCCTACAGCCAAGGTAAATGCATCCAGGCTGATATTTCTCATCACTTGTAGTTCACGTGTAAATAGGTGACAATGAAAGTAGAACCAATTTTTTATGAAATTTATATAACCACGTATCATGCTTGAGGTATCTCAACGGATACAGATAAAGTGTTTTAATTACACATCCCTCAACGCTCAAAATAAATAAATAAATAAATAAATAAGGTAGAAAAAATAAAAAATAAAATTTTTCAAATATGACGAATTTATAAAGTGACGTAGATAATCAATATCTCAGGCCAAGTATGTCCATCACGTACCGGTTCTATCAAGAAAGTGACAGATAAAGGCGACTCATTTCTGATGTAAACAAAACAAAGGGAGTTAGGTCAAATTATCAACACCTTTTCCATAAAATTGCGAGAACGATATAAAGCCGTATACTCATGCTATAATACTCTTTTCTCTACAGTATTTCACCTAGGTCAAACACTTTTAATCCAACTGTTAGCCTAATTCAAGGAGTCTGCACAATGCGTACTGCGGTGAAATGACTACTGCTATGTGTGGTATCACTCGAAGCGTTATTATAGGGCTACATTTAGTCGTTTAAGGTGGTACGGTACTTAACATGGTTTAGAAGACAAGATACATTTGTATATAAATTTTCTAAATTCTTTTGATAAATTTAATAACTGTATGTCTATGATAGAGGAGTTTATCTTTATTTGCTGCTAAATTTAGGGGTTGGGATTCCTGTTAAAGGCTACTGATAATACGAATTGGGCTAACGGGTGGGTGGGTGTCGTATAGTCAGATATCACGTATACTACGTACTGAGTTAAAAGTTATATACTATTAACTTTGAAAAACGACATTCAAAGGTTCAGGAGCAATCTATTTTCTGGAAAAAGTATATATATATATATATATATATGCTAAAATCGGCAATTTAATATTATATTTTACGTGCAATAGATCACGGCATTGATATAGTATTGTGTTGCATGAAGACTAAGCAGGATGCAACGAACGTTACATTTTGCATATACATTTGGTCGTGCGTACAATGCACGTGGAAAACATTACGATGCCTGTTAATGGGGGCCGCCAAGACTGGTCTTTTCCCCGTCAACCCGGTCTCTTGTCCGACAGTCATATTACACGCATATCTGTAAGCCAATGGCTATCACTTTCCGTATTGAATGTGCGGTTGAGGTCTGCACTGATAAAAGCAAAGAGAACTACAAAACCGTAGTGTACGATTTTACTTTTTTTTAAAATAATAAATACGGAAGGTTGGTATTTGCAAGATATGCTATTATGAATCAAGGACGAGTTATTTTGGTTAGAGGTATAGGACAGAGAGGAAGATCTTATGAGTAATGGGGATGAGTTATTTTTTCCTAGTGGTTAAAATTGATTTTAATATCGTTTAGTTGAACTGTGGAGTTGATAACAAGCTTGATTATATTTGTATTCTATTGGGGCTTACCGTGTTTGTCAATTTTGTGGGAGTGGGTCTCTGCCGCCATGGAGAGTAGGATTGGCCCGCCCATACCGTGAACCATTTCCCTTAGTGGGAATGAACTACCAACCCCTTCCTCTAAGATTGCGACCCCCTTCACCCAATCTAGAAATGCAGGATTTGCCAATTTTAAGTAGTTTTAATGTGGATGTCTTTTGTTATCCGGGTTTTATTCTTTTCGTGATTTTTACGTTGTGTTCCAGATGAGGGTTATACATTTCTGTCTGTTCCCCATGGCAGAAAGGTATTCCAGGATATTATTATATATCGCATCATTAGTTTTTTGCTACTGGTTGTAGGAATTCAGGATATGTTCGCGGTCCTTTAAGAGTTATGTTTCACCAGAAGTATGCGTCTTTCGTCGTTATATTTGGGGCAGTCGTTGTTAAGATGGTGGGGTCTTTCTGAGATTGGTCAGTTTGGGCAGGTAATGTCCCCTGCTTGGTAACTCGGTAAGAACCTTGCAAAGTTTATGGTTTATAGGGTTTTTCTGTCCACTGCTTTGTTACTCGGTAAGAAACTTACAAAGTTTATGGTTTATAGGTTTTTTTTTCCAGTCTCTAGTCTTGATATGACCTTCGTGTTTTGTGCTTTCACCAGTTTCGGGCGCTAACATTTCTTCATTCTGGTCCTCTCGGGCTAATGTAACATTCTGAATAAAATTTTTGCCGAATTATACTATCAATCTAGTTGTTGTCTGGTCTGATACAATTAAAGTACTAGTTTCGAACGGTGGTCAAATGGTATATTTGAATATTAAATCAGTGATATCAAAATGGGTTTTCAAGTCAAATGAAAACCCTTGGTATAAGAGGAGAATTGGTTAGTATCCCTGAAAAGGGCTGAGGCCAAACCCCTAAAGACAGGAACAGAAGCTGCCTAAGGTGTTCCGGCGGCATGAACTTCTGTTTCACCTACTCTTTGCAGGTGTTAGTGGCGATGATATCCGCCATCACCTGGTCGCCCCCTTCTGTCAGGAACTGGATGGGCTGGGCCGGAATGCTTAATGTTCTAATCATTTCCTTGACTATATCTATCACTAGAGGAACTGGACATTGGCAATATTCCTCCCCTAGTGAGCTAATATCTTCCACAGCGCGAAGGAAATTGTTATTGTTTCCTTTTGCCCTCCTCTGTTTCTTGACGGCCTCCAGAACGGTCATTAAATTTTCTGTATGTTACTGGGTTGCCAAGCTGTTTTCCATTAGGACTCCATCCCCTACTCATCAGTCTAGAAACCAAAATACTCTACCAGTTCTGCCTTTGTTTGGCAGTGGCAGCCAGCTGCTGTTGTTTATTCGCCGTTGTCGTTTTTGGTTGTGGTGGTTCTATTTCCTTGGCTTTGTTCCAGGTTGGTTAACCTTGGTAATTTCAGTGCTGTTGCTGTTGCTGCTGCTGGTACTGCCTCTGCTGTAGGCAAATGATGCCTTGTTTTTTGTTTTCCTGGTTCTTACCTTTTGGACTCCTCTTTTCCATTCTCTACCTATTTCTTGTTTCCTTTCCCCCTTGTTAGGTCCCAGCTGAATTGTACTTACTTGTGGTATAGGAGGTGGTGGTGTCCATCTCGGAGGTGAGGGTAGAGTTCTAGTTGACTGGGGTTCCTTGGTAGGGTCACTCGATGTCTGTCGGTTCTGCATAAATGTTCGCCCATTCTGTAGACTTATCGGTCTTCCTCTCTGTTCCGGTCTTCTTATCTCTCGTGCAGTAGTTCCACCCCACCCCCCCAATCAGGAAGTTGGTTGTCCTTTTCTCCTTAGCTCTCAAGCTCCAACCCGATGCGACTGTCAGGCTAAGGAACTTCACTGCGCTTACGGTGAGAGCGGGTATCTTTTCCGTCGCAAACTCCATGTCTTCTGATAATGAATTGTTGCCTGCAATGCTCGCAGAAGACTGAACGAATTGAATGCTCAAAAATTGAAAAGAACCGAACCGAACATTGATTATACTCGTGATTAGTGCCTGCACCGCGTGCTTCTTAATTTATCGTACGGGAGGGAAAGAGAGCTACACTCTCGTACGCGTTTATGCATGCACCTTATACTGTTTAGGTAAAGGGTGAGCGCCCAGCGTTCTAATTAATTTCTCGGTGTGTGTGTGTGTGTGTGTGTGTGTGTGTGTGTGTGTGTGTGATTTGGATTTTTAACGTAGCTTTAACAATTTTTCAGCCATATCGCTACGATGTCTGCAGTGTGACAGTTTATAATGATGTCTAGCACTGGGGCATCATTCCGCAGACATGAAGCATCATGTTCCACCCAGTCACATTACCCTGACACCAGGCCGACCAGTCCTTACAATATCCTCTTAATGCTGAGCGCCTAGCGAGGCAACTGTTAGTACCATTTTTAGAAGTCTTTGGGTATGACTCGACCGGGGTTCGAATCCGCGACCTCCCGCATTCGGGGCAGACGCTCTAACCACTAGGCCACCGGAGCGGTCCATCTCGGTGGGTGGGAACAAAACCACAACCCAATGAGCTACCCATACTAGGAGCACACTGCGCGCTCATTCGGGATTATAACTGATTCAAATTTAATTTGTCGTCTCGTGAGAGGAATAGCCAACCACCTGACGACACTCAGTCCAGAGTGTACTACATTACGGGTACTGTGCTTTTCTTTGTGTGCATTTCGCACGGAAGCTGGAAAGCGTGCCTGGGCGAAGAAAGGGAGGGAAAGTCCAGCTGGAGACCCGAAATGTCAGTTGGTACCTTCTGAAAGGCCAGAAAACGAACTTAATTTTCAAATTTTGCCCAGCTTTACTTAAGTCGAGCAATCCATAATTATCAATAATGAGGAAGCCACACATGTGATTAGGGCAATCCAGTAAGTTAGAAATTTCATTTAATATTCACTTTCATGTTTGAATTTTGTGTACATAGCGTACATCAATTATCCAAAATGTATGCATATCCGGGAGTATAAGTTATTCATTTTTTTAATTTGGTATCGCGTATTATTTCTCAAAAGTATGGTTATATATGTGATGGTACCATCAAATAGATCAAATCTGTATTTTAAAAGATTTTTATCAAATGGGGTTTTCAATAAGCCAAAAAGAAAACCCATTACAGTCAGGCAGATGTTGAACTCAGCCATTTATCGGGTCGAGTCCTCGGGCAGGCTGATCCATTCCAGTCGTCCTATGTGCTGCAATCCCAGGAAACTGACAGGAGGCACGGGAACGGCATTCTCTCCAGGGTTGCTGCACGCCATCGGTATTTTATTCGCATGTCCTGGAAACGTCTGGTATAATCCAGCTATTCTCCTCTCCTAGATGAACTGCAGGGCCGTCTCTTCTTCGCAGAATGGTTGCCTCTCCTAGTTCTATCTGGAGGGTTTCCACGATGACTGCTCTTCCCTGGCCTGCTACACTCTTAGACTCTCGCCCGCTGAATCGGTGTATTTCCCGATGGTAGTCAGCTCGTTTGTACAGCTCGACTTCGGTGGATGGGGTAGGATGGTCAGCAACTGTGTGCATACAGTCACATATATACAGACCAAACACCGATTAACTGATCATGGATTATCCCCGCATGTGACCGTCAGTTCTCGTGCGAGTCGTTAATGACAGTACCTTTGGCTTCTTAATTTATCGTCGGGTGGGTATGAGGGCCACCGCTCGCCGCTTTAATGTGTGCACCGCACACTTCTTAATTGTAATGTCTTGTCTTGACCTCGAAGGAAAGGGGACAGTAGAGCCGCCTCGACACCACTTGAAGGCACTCCTTGATCCTGGGCTCTTGGGATCCCCTAGGTTGAAAATTGTGGGTGTCATCCTGCCGCTAAGTTTGAATACATGAATATAATTGCTATTTTGGTCAGTAGTTAATGTAAGGAGTAGAGAGTAATAATGAAGAATATTTTTTATAAAAGATAAAATGGGTTATTGATAGACATGGATTAATTAGTTTATTTTCAGAATCATTGACCCTAGTTTTGGAATTTTAGTATATTCTGTTTTGATTGGATCTAAATTTTGCCACATTAAATGGCAAATACCGATGATTTTGTAGTGTAACCACCTTATACGCATTAATTTTGAGGGTTTCGTATTTGGTCATCTAATCTACCGGGTTTACTAGTTCTTAAGATTCTTTTATTTATAGATTGTTTTGCTTTCAGCAGAGGGCCCTAATGGTATGAGATTTTGACCACATTATATATTTCTAGTTGGGGGTGGGAGGCTATAAAATCGAATTATTCTAGGTTATTTTCTTTGCCAATTGTTGCTACCTTGTGCAGCTGGGCCTGATGGTCTGGGTATTTGGACCATCTTATTGTTGCAATAGTTATAGGTCAGTTGTTATAGTTCTAAAGTATCCCATTTAACGATTGTGTACTAATCTTTGTCACCTTGTGTGGCTGGCCCTGATGTCTTGGACATAGGGCCACCTTACATGTAGTTAAGTTTTAGTAGGCTTTGAGTTTTGTTGTTAATTTTATTTCTATGACTTTGTAACATTTTTAAAGACTGTTTGTCTGCCTGTTGGATTAGAATCGCTTTCGCCCATTCGGGCTTGTGCGACTGATAAATGTTGGTGGGGCCAACTGCTTGGTTTTTTCGACGAGTGCCGTCAAGTTAATGCGGATACTCGCTACTGTGATGTACGACTAGTGTATTATTTAGTTGATGAAGGGTCGGAAAAGGAGTCACGCACCGACGACACCCTGGTGCCGTACGAGCACGCTCTTCAGGGATCTTAGAGTTTTATGGCGAATGGGAATTGTTCCACGCATTTTTCTTATCATGTCTCTCTATTCGAGGCCTTGGAGAGAAATTGCCAGCAAGGGTTGCACAGTCACCAGATGGGTCCGCTTTTCATCCTCGGATCGTGGGGGGCCTAAAATTATTGCCTTGCTCTTAATTTTGAATAAATTGGAACTGTGATGTTATTGACATAGCTTACTTAATGATGAGATGGGTGTTTGGCTTTTCCTATAATTTTGGTGAATTGTTTTGTTTTAGGTTTGGGTTCTGGGCTAATGATTATTATTTCTGGCAAATCTCCAAGGGTTTAGACTGGCTTGGGGTTTGGCCTCAGTGAAGTTATGTTTGTTGAATTCAGTGATTTCCTAAATTCCACCTTTGGCAGTAGTGCACGTCCATTTTGTTTGTTCTGTGCCTTTTATTCTACTGTCTAAATAATGTGTGTTAAAGCTTTTCTAACTTTCCTATTGTCAGTTGAATAATGGTGTTTTTGCTGTGTTACAGGATGTGAATGGCGATCGTTTGATCCCAACACAGAACTCAGAGCGAAAGTCTCACGAGTAGAACCGCAGAGCTGGGATTACGGACGATTCACTAACGGTGTACGTTAGCATGGTTTCTAACAGCTGTTTCTTTATCTGAAGGGCTTTAATCCAACCTATATAGACCATTATAACACAGCAAGATGGCGGAGTATAAGGAAACATTTTGGCCCAAAAGACAATAAGAACTACCAAAACTGTGATTTTAAATTATGAGATTGAATTTGTTAGACTGAAATAATTCCCAAATTCTGTTTTTATACTGAGTTGTTACTGAATTGATTTTTAGATTGATGGCAAGGAAAACAACACAGTTCTGATTACCCGTTGGTGCAACTCAAAATATTTCCTACCTTTGTATTTTGAATAATCCGTATCGAAATTCCTTATTTTGCAGGTGGTGTGATAGATACTGCTGGGCTGGCTGCTTGGCCGTGTCTGCAGTTCGGAACAACTTGGCCTGCTGGAACGTCCGGATGGGTCGTAATTGGAAGAATATCTAGTTGGATGGCTGTAGAAAGTTGTATATTTGACTGAATTCTTTATTGTCTTCCGTTGCATTTTCCAAGAATATGGTTAGTGTACGGAGGGTTAACAAAGGAGAACTCTGAGGTACGTCCGTCTACATCCTTGCAAGGGCCACGAATGCTAAGCGTAATTAAAGACCGGTAAACGTACTGCTTTATATGGTAGAACCACTGACCTTAAAGGAAACATTCTGTACATGAAATAAAATATTGTTTTTTAAAAATAATTTTACGATCTATAGAGAGAATCTAAACATGATCTGTTTGCAACAAAAATATAAGACAACACCCTTTTATCTTTGAAAACACCGTGTTTACTAAGACGAAGCTTCTTTAACTTAATGAGGAATAAGAAACAGGAATTCAAACTCTAACTCAAATAGGAATTCAAACTCTAACCCAGACAGGAATACCAACTCTAACTCAGACAGGAATTCAAACTCTAATTCAGACAGGAATTCAAACTCTAACTCAAACAGGAATACAAACTCTAACTCAAACAGGAATTCAAACTTTAATTCAGACAGGAATTCAAACTCTAATTCAGACAGGAATTCAAACTCTAATTCAGACAGGAATACAGACTCTAACTCAAACAGGAATACAGACTCTAACTCAAACAGGAATTCAGACTCTAACTCAAACAGGAATACAGACTCTAACTCGAACAGGAATTCAGACTCTAACTCAAACAGGAATACAGACTCCAACTCAAACAGGAATACAGACTCTAACTCAAACAGGAATACAGACTCTAACTCAAACAGGAATACAAACTGACATATTAAATACGAACTATTTACAAGGTTACAACTTTTGCGGAGTCAGCTATGGTTTCCAATAATCTAATTCACAGTTATGTTGTCATCGATGTTGTCACACTAAGCTTTCTAAGCTAAAGACGAGATAGCCATAATGTTCACAACATATTCTCTCCATTTTACCATCGTTCATAGAGTACCGAACATCGAGACAAGTCAAGAAATGTTCTAAGGATGACAGAAACACACACTATTGTCCAAACACAATACAATCTGACGTTTGTAATCTGACATTAGTAAGTTGAGTAGATACAGCATTTATTCTGAAAAAGACGAAGATGTCGCCTTCCAGAGAAAGTAATCCAAAAGAATAAAATCTTTCCATCCCGTGATCATTGGGAAAGTAGACGGTTATCAAAGGGTTCCTGATCGAAAACTATCGTCTGTGTTGATGACATTGGTTTGAACGTCTTTTGGTTTCCTATGAGGAAGTTCGTATTTACAAGCACTACGTGATTCCAAGAAGCTGTGAACTAACTGTAAAGACGATGAAGTTTCCAGGTATCAATTCATTTGTGGCTATTGTTTTTTCTACGATGGTGTCCCAAGTACTCAGCTTCCAGTTTTTACAGATAATGATAAGGCATCAGTTCACACCTGACATTTTCCTTCAAAATACCTGTCAAGTTAGTCGATGAAAGGGCAGTCTCTATTGCAAGAGGGCTTCAATGTGTATCGTCTGCAAATAAGTTATTGGAGGTAAGGAATGGTCACAAAAGTCTTTATACTACTTTATTAAAATATTCTCTTCTGAGATGAAGGCCGGTGCCTCTTGCAGATACTTTTCCAACATTTCTTCTTCAATCATCATCAAACACTGGTCTTACTGCTTCTGACTAGGATGATCGATTTGATATTCGTAACAACGTTCCAAGCCAAGGCACCAACAAAACATCTTGACATCATAACTGTACTTTTGTCTTCACATATGGTTGTTGGTGGTTGCATTTCGGAATAGGGGAATATGAAACATCCTCTTCACCTATCTCCATCGGTTCTTCATGCTCCATATTTTCATTCTAACAGTTTATGATCATTTCTCTGGAACGCATGATTTCCAGAGTATTATCCAATTCCAGATACAAGATGACGTAGATGTTTTACTTCTGAATACTGAAGACATTCGGTGTGAAGCGGGTACTAAATATAAGCTGACATAGACTGTGTAGAAACTGTTATCTGCTAGGGATTGACATTGAATATCAACTGCAATTCGATACACATGGAAAACATCATTGTAGGAAAGCTTCAAGGCAACAATCTGTCTTGAACTATATTGGTCAGAAGTTAACAAGGCTCAACAAACTGATTATCTTATATACATTTATCCTTTAGAATTTTAACTTCTGTCCCTTAGCCTAGCATTTCTACTATGACATAAACACTACTAAACTTGAAAAAAAATACAAGCGTATGCTCTTAGATTCGTGTATGATGATTACACAAGCAATTATCAGATGCTCTTACTTCAAGCAAAACATGCCAACCCCGAAGGAACACAGACATAGATCCATGGCTCTAACGACTTTTACCATTCCTAATAATCGTGCTCCCAAATGTTAAAATTTTATATGCTGGAAACACACAAATACAATATTTTAATGTCAAAAGCAAACTTCTTTTAGATCTGCAGCTGCCCTTCTAATCACTTTAGAGAACATTCAAGATTTGGTTCATTTAGATAATTAATTTTATCCTGGAATGGTAAAGACTAGGGCTCATTACGAATTTTTTTGTGTTGATCAGATCCATTGATGGAACTATAATTAAAGTCTCTGAACCGCAAGGACACAAAGAAAATGCCTTTAAATTTAAATTTAGAAAACTTAAATCATCTTAGAAAAATTCATCAGGAACTAATTAGTTGTCTTTTTTTTAAAAAAAATACAGATAATGCTCACATGCTGTTTACATTATATTTACTCAGGAAGTTTACAGTTGACCGACGTGTTGCATATACCTCACACTTCTAGCTTGACTTTAGATAAGGGCGATACAATATCGTTACACCTAAATGAAATGGGTGTCCTAATTTTGTCATTGAAAAAACATGAGGACTTGGTGAACAGGCTTCACTTAAAAAAATCCAACTGTTAATCATATTATTTCGAGGAAATAATCTGAAAATAAGTATGCAAATTTCGTGGTAGACTATCGGTTTTTCCAAAATATTTTATTTCGTGACTGTACTCGCTTGATAGTGTCATATGATGAACTAAGAGTTTCATGACATTTCTTGTGGTAATTGATATACCTTATTACAGTTAGCAACCTCACCACTCCAACCTACCCAACCTCCATCCAGTAGATTTCACAAGTAAAACCTTCTTACCCTCAGCCTTCTTGGACTGAAGGTGGCAGTTGAAGGGTAACCAGTCTTACACGTACAATACGTGCACTAATTGAACAGCAAAAAAATAATACAGAGTACTCACATGAGTGTTAGCCGAGAATAAGCATGTTTCAAAGTAGCGACCATTGGAGTAAGTAATTAGTGCTCAGCTAACGTTTTCGCTGTTTGTATTAGTTCAAAATGAAAATAAAAAACATACGGGGAATCAGATTTATCATCACAGGAGTCTGGCGTTTTATCAAGTGTAAATCAAGTGTTAGGCTCTAACAATCGGAACATCCTCGGCCTTTTCCGTCAAGTCACGACCTGACGGAAATGTCCGAGCGATGTTCCGATAGAGGCTCTACTGCTCGTCTTTTCCGAATTTTAAGTAAATATTCCTATTCTGGAAATCTGTACAAATTTCATACATGATACATTTTCAAGTAAACAGCTTGGTAAATATTTTAGTTTGTGATATTGCTTTCAAGGGTTATTCAGCGAGTGATACAATCAGCTACTTCCGCGTTAAGGGTAATGCTGACTAGAAAGACTGATTTGCTGTATTAGGTTCATGCTATGGTCCTCCGAGATTTTTACGTAGGTACGTTAGTGTCTGTTGAGTGAATATGTGTAGCTTTTTCGGCAATTCTTAGGCAGTCTATTCGAGTAATTTGTGGGGTCACGCTTGCACTCCTAATGTATATTTATAGTACAGATACGGTTATTTCGTGTTGTCACAAAGTTTCGTCGTATTTTATTGATATAACGTCAGACCCATATGGTATTGTGAATGATTTCGGTGTCCAAATGCCTAACAGAGATGTTCGCGCGACTGGCTCCATATTGGGGAAAAAATAATGAAAATTTCCGTTTGTTTGGAAGCTTCCATGACGAGTGTCCAACCGGTCGTTTTGCTCACCAAAATACAATTAACTTCGCATGCTAACACTTAATAAAATTGTCTTAAGAGTTGTATTTATTGAATGCATTCATTGTTTTAACACTAATGCTGTTGTGAACATGTAAAGACCACTAAAGTATTTGTCCCAAAGTTTGAAGTGTCTGTTTTGAATGATATAAGCGACCTCTGGCTATCAAACTCATGTGCATACGATGGGCTTTTCATATTACTCATCGTTATCTTTGATACTTTAAGGTGGATCATCGCCTTACCAAGCTTGGAGTGTCAAGCGATAATGTGTACATGCGAATAAATATCTCGGTTGTAAATATTGTGAGAATTGAAGGGGTATAACAACATGACTCAATGGTCAAACACACACACACACACACACACACACACACACATATATATATAAAGAATGATAAATATATACCAAACAGAACAGAAAGTGCTATCCCTGGATTCTATAGAAGAATGCTTGATAATAGTAGGCAGAATTAATAATTTAATACAAATAATATTATCATACAGGTTAGAGAATTTTAATTCGTACTCTACGGAGATTCGAACCCAGGTCCGCGAGTAAACGGCACCCATCGCCTTGCCTGCACACACCAGCCCATATCCCGTCACGACTAAGCACGCATCACCAAAAATGATGGCACTGAATCGGTGTTATATGAACTCGTGTGTAGCAGACACACTCGCATGACGACCTAGTAATTAATTCTCATATATATATACACAGTCGTTCCAGATTCCTATGAAAGAAATCAAGGTATATGTAGAGAAAACTATTTTAACGCATATTTGAAATTCAAATCGAATTGAAACCTTCTGTCTTTATTTTACCAATTGATTGATAACTAGTATCAATTGGTCACGGAAATCTAAACACTACACGGCAGAATAACTTATATAATCCATTCATTAAAAACTTTTGTTGATTATATTCAATAGTTAACAAAATTGTAACTTAATAGGATTATCACCTGGCGAGAGATTAATAAAGCGAAATGAATTAATACAGTAATAAATGCAATTCTCCTTGTTACAAATCAATACTGAATAAATTCCACTTTTCCTTCTTAATGTTAAATATACCGTCTTTATTAAAAAAGTATCCCGGTTATTCAGTAAATTGTATCATGTTAAGAAGAATTTAACTAATGTCTCCTCATTATTTCATCATAATGCTTTGTGTCCTTTACTGTTTATTCTATCGTACTGCGCTAAGGAATTCTAGGGTTTATAAAATTCATTTTTATTATCTTTTAGGAATTTCTCAAACCGAGCACCGTCATATGATGAAACAAGGCTCTGCTATCTTTTGTCTGCAGCAGAAAACCAACAACAAAACTACCACCACCCCACCAAAAAAACCCCCAACAAAACAAACAAAACAAAACAAAACAAAAAACTGATTTAATTATCGATAATGATATTTACTTCATCCTAATGCTATATAGATTATACTTGAAATTAAGTACCCCTATAGCATGAAAGACAAAATAAACCTGGAAGTTTCATGGCTTATATCGAAAGATGGATTAGTGAGGTAGAACCGCAATCATGCATATTGATATTAAATAGAAATGCAGTCATTTTGGATAAACAGACAATATTGCGATTTTTAAAAAAAAGAATATTTTGTATGATTTCCCCAAGATATTTATCTTGGAGTTACGGAATTAAAATTTCAAAGACAGCTGACAAACCAGTTTTAACTAGCACGGTCAAATATTGTATTTGTGGTGAAGACGCTGGACGGAGGATGAAATTAAATGAAGCGAGAACTGTTCAAAGCCGTTTTGTCTTCAGTGAATTAAGATGAAACATGTGCCTAATGGAATATGACTGTGTCGAATGTCAAAACCGAGCATTCTTGAAATTGTTTTAGAAATATGAAATGTTATAATAACGATTGGCTTTTTAACTTGAACGATAACCAAATGAATGATTTCAGCCCATGAAAATTGAAAATCATCTATGTTTCTAATTGTATGTGTATCCATTTGTTTATGCGTCTGTTTATTTATGGATATATTTGTTTATGAAAGAATAATAAAGATGGTTGAAATTTCAGTGTTTTATTTGAAGAAAACAAAAGTGGAAAAGTCACGCATTTGGTCTCGTGCGGTTGACATGCACAACAGAATGTGATGCATTATGGTATCCTCATGCACAAAATGAAACGTGCCTTAATAATTATTTGGGAAGAACAACGCTGTCAGGTGTCGGTATTCGTGGCTAAGGAATCAAAATGGCGGATATGTAATTGCACACATTTTGTGACGTCACGTGAAAACAACGTATTGAGAGAAGGAATAAGACAGTGTAAAGAAGGGCGAAGATAGGAAATTTGACATAGTTTATACTTTTGTGAAACAGAAAAGGTAAAAAAATAACTGGTATATGCATAATCATGAGTATATTGCATTCTAAAACTAATGGAACTAATTATAGTTTGGTCTGTACATTTTACGTATATTTAAATTAATTATATTTTTCACAAAATTAATCTAATTTATATTTAATACTCATTGGAATTATGCTACTTTTCCTCTACAGTAATAAATGTTTGCATTCTCATGTCTTTAATTATAAAATGATTTTAGAATGTAATGCTAAACAAAGTTTGTGTTCTGTTCTGTTCTGTTTATATAATCCCCATTTGATCAGACCCATTTGCCGCTTTTGAACCAATTGCCCCTTGCCAGGCTTTACTGACTTAGACCATTTATCTATTTCAGGACAGTTTATGTGGAACTTCTAGTGTATGTACGATAATTTACTTTAACTGGTACATTAGATTCTCGGCCAGTGGTATGCTTTTACGCTGCTATATTAAAATTCGACCTGTAGTATGCTTTTATTCGGTTTATCTTGGGAATTATTACTAGATACAACCAAGCTAAAAGGATTGTCTCTCTGATTCTACGGTATTACAAGCTCCCTCAATGAACTTAATAACCTTTTCTTTCGGTTCATGTTCTTCACTGTTTTAAACTTTGATCACTGGTATTTGAAACGTCCTTGATGACCTTTACAGTTGTATGTGCAAGATGCTTACGAAATGAATTTACTGAATGTGCTATAAATCTATTCACTAGTATCTCTCTATAAATCAGGAATATGTCCTAGATTTTTTTTTTTTGTGTTGTTTTTTATTTTTTATTTTTTTTTCGCTTTCGAATATATCAATTATTTCTACTAACAGATGTAATAAATTATGGCATTTTTTTGGCAAGTGTGAAATTTATAAAACATGCAAAAATCACTATCAGTATTACTATAAGTCATAAACGATTATTTCTTGAACAGAAAACGGTTCCATCGATTACCTTTGAATTTTCTAAATACTGTTGAGATTCCTATGAAATAACCTTGAAATTTTCAAACTATCAAGGATTTTAAAGGCGTATCTATTACCTCGTAGAGAACATTTGCTAGAATTCTATTATGGAAAGAAGAAAGCTGGCAATATAAATATATGTCCTAAATAGGTATTAAAAGATAATATTAATCCCATCGACACTGTTGATAATGTACAAGAATATATACAAGAACAAATATTAAACAAGGAGTTACTGAATATACAGAACAACAAAACAACATGAAGTTTAACAATATTTTCTGACAACTATGTAATAAATGGGTTGTGTTGTCCTGTCACCCAAACATTATTCAGCTAAATTTGCATCAGGCATTAGCGTGTTGTGTTGTCTATCTTGGTCATACTCTGATATCACTTCTAGAAATATTTCAGTGTTACAGCACAGTTTCAGAATGGTCTTGAACATCTTCAATCCCATTGGAGTTAATTGTAAGTTTCCATTATTCACTAAATTCAACTATTGCATATATCTCCACTGCAGAGTCAATGGCCATTATTTAACCAGTGGTGTCAAAGCAAGTTCTCTCTCTCTCTCTCTCTCTCTCGTAAACTGAGACCGTACGAAGCAAACCTTTAAATTTCGTCATAACCACTATATATTCAGCCACAGGGCGCATCTTGGACAAAATAAAACCATAACTGCAGAGAACCGAGATACGGGTTTGATTCCTGGTTGGAATAAATTAATGCTCTTTCACTTCTGTCCTGTTTTTAGGGTTGTTTTTTATAGTTATTTTATACATATATTTTGTACATGAATATAACTATGCATCGATAAATATACGGTAGTTGTCTGGGTTAAGCACGTTTCTCTCTATTTCGTAAATATCTCAGGCCACAATTGTTAATCATATATATTCCTTGTATTTCCAAACAGAAATCAGAGGGATTTTCAACTTTTTCTGTTCATTTTGACAGGATGATTGTATGGCTGAGTGGATAAGGTCGCTGGTGCATTTAAACCAAGCGATAGCAACTGAAATTCGCGACACAAGTACGATTCCTAGTTGGAAGGACTTTAAATCTAGATGTAAGTTTTTTTTCACCTGTCTGATTCTCTCATTAGTATTATCAATTTACACAGTCAGAATAGAGCAGATTGCAAATTGCCCTTTCTGAAGAAAATATGGGGATCTGATACCGGCTGCAAAGGCACCGTTGTTCGCGGTGTGGTTTCAATTCCTGCCTGAAACGAAGTGTAACTCTAGAATTCTTCGATCACATTCTGGCCATTCTGTGACCCGTCATTCATTTGTACTTAGTTATACATCTTCCCAGGTTTAACAATACCCAGTCTGTTTATTCCGGAGTCCTAGAGCTATGGTGTGCACACGAGGACCACCTGATCACCAGTGGCGTAGCTAGGATATTTGGTCCTAACGTAAAGCTTACTGATAGGCCCCTGCAATGTTAATAGCTGGGATATTTGGCTCCCTATGCAAAGCTTACCGATGCGCACATGCAATGTTAATAGCTAGGATATTGGGGGTCCCTATGCAAAGTTTACTAATGGGACCCTGCAATGTTAATAGCAATTTTGCGGGTCCAAAATTACGGTATTTGATGCTTGGTATATTGCCTGTTCCTAGTTTCTATTGTGTATTCGTGGCCCATATATGTTGCATGCTCTTGCTATACGGTAGCTACACCGCTGCTGATCACATTCCTAAATCTTGAAATTTTCATCGCGTGAAGTGTGCTGGACCTCACACACTCACCGACACAGACGTACGAACGGGACGACGATATAACATCTCTGTTTTCCTCGAAAAGGAGACATTTCAACCATATAAACCTGTTCTGACTGTGAATAGGGAAAATAATCGCTGTCCTATAAAGAACACAGAACACGTTAGTCTATTTTGGCAACATTTCTAGTCCAAGACGACATCGTTCAATTTATATCACCAGTTTACCACGTTCAAGTCACATGCCGCTAATGAATGAGTGGTAGCCAATTATTTACGATGTTTCATGACCTAGAGATATACAAATAACCAAATCATGCTTGTATAACGACATTGCGGGGGACCCTTTCCAAAAGTCCCCGATAATAAGTTCAATGCAGCTTGCTGATATCAATACGTTCAAAGTGGTCAAATTTCCTTTAAATAATAATTGTTAACATTTCTAGTTAGTTCCTCTTCCCTGTTTCAGCAAACGGCATAGTAAGTATTTTCGTGCAAGGAAATCACTACTTCGTTTACAATAGTTATAAACAGAGGATATCGATGGATTGTTTTTTTTTTTCGGGTAGATACAGTAGAAACATTTATAGTCACGAGTGGCCATGTTTCGAGTGGCGATACAAAATGTTTCCTCTTCACGAGTGAAATATTTCCTTATATCTACTCAAAAACGTAGAATGTCCTTTTATAATGTATTTATAAGGACCGAACCTTTGATTTGCATGAATCTGTCTCTACAGTCTGTGTCTAGAAGTTCTGGAGTTTACAGTAATTTTAGGATAGCGACTTATTACAAATATAGATTATACATTTAATGCTTCGAATCGTCTGTTTTGTCAAATTAATGAATGTTTTTTTTTTTGTTTTTGTTTTTTTTTTCTTGCAAGAAAATGAAGAGATTTTTATTTTTGTTAACACATTTCTTGCGTGGATTGATACAGTGAACATAGCGTGGTCATGCAGCAACGTGACAGAACGCTCCGACATCTACAATGCTTAGCATCATTAAACCACGGATTTTCGTTGTCAGGATTTTGGCTGCTATTTTTGTTTACTTCTGTATTTAGACGTGAATTATATATGTTGACAAGCTTGCAGTTTATTTCGGCAAGAGACGATACACCCATATTTCAAGTGTCTCCTAATCTGATGGTGATTACAGATAAAGTTGCCACTTAAACAATTTTGTTACTATATATAATCAAGGATTATTTCTTAAACATGTGCACCATATGTCATTGACGTGATTGGGTGACAAAGGATATTGAATATAGTAACAGGTAATAAAAGTTCAGTCACTGACAATTAGCATGATTCCAATAGAAAGCTAATTTAAATATGTAAGCCTGTTTATTCTTGTTTTGGGTTCATTTTTATGTATTCTTTTTATTCATTACAGAAATGTTTCTTAGAAGGTCAACTGTATCCACACATTTTAAGATCTATTCATTCTGATGGGGATGGAGGGAGATGACGGGCGGAGGATAGAGAGAAAGAGAGGATTAAAGGAAAAGGAAAAATTAAAATAAGTCTAAATATGGAAATACAGGTCTGAATAGCATACATAGGGGGCAGATATAATTTAAATGGAAACAGAAAACGTTTCAAAAGTTAAATCACCACTGTGGGGATAAAAGTGGCATCGCCACTGTGGCGATATCAATTTTCTCCCAATAATATATTACATTATCTCGTATGAAATATATAACAAATAAACATCTAATTTAATATAGTAAGTAGCAACTGCAGTTCTTATTTTTCAGACGATGTGCCTACATCCAATAAATGAACTAGCGAAGCTGACCGAAACTGGATATAAATGAACAAGCACCATTAGTTAAAGTAAATTTTAGAATTTACTAATTAAGATAATTTTAATAGTGGAAAAATGTAATGAGTTAATTTTGCATGTGTAATTTAACTTACGGGAATTGAAAACTTGATATATACACTCTCATAAATTGTTTCTTTCTTCGTTCTTTCATTACTTGTATGTTTTTCTTTCATTCGTTTTTTATACTGCTTCAATTATGTTATAATCATGAAATTATGCTTCAAGCAACGTTTATGTACTTTTGATCCTAAACTCTGTCCAGATATGTTTATGAATATTTTTAGTGCAAAAACGTTTTTTTTTGTTGTTGTTTTTTTAATCTGAAAGAAAGTGCCAAGAACATAGTTCAGGACAAATACTGCAAACTTGTCAAAAACGTTTCATCTTAATAGAACCGATACTTACAAGCCTGATCAGATAATCGATTTTCACAATGTAATTTCCAACTACCGCCAATACTTGCATAATTTTGACTTAAAGCAATACCTACAATTAGCCTTTAGATCCGTCCATATTGTCTTATAATTTTTTTATTATTCAACCATTCGAGATATCTAGGAAATTCATCAATATTCACGTGACCATTTGTGTTTAAGCAGAGTAACTCGTTTTAATCGGTGACATGCGACTAAATTCTTGTTTGTAAAATAAAATTCGGGGGTTGTTTCAAAAGTTCTGAATATTTTGTTAATGAATTTAATGATGATCGATAGACGAAATAACGTTCTATACAATGATTTGCAGCAGAACGTTGCTGCACTCCAGACACCTGCAGATAAATGCCCGTGACGTAACATTGGTAAATGACAGTGACATGAAAAAATCAAGCTGGGTACCACGAAAAATTTTGTACCGCGATATACCGTGGTATTTCTGAACATACCGCGATACGTACGACGGTATACTGCAATTATAATAGGGACCAGCAATTTAACGTTCTGGAGCAGGAGACTCACATGTGCTTTTTTAAATTTCCATCTGTCAATAGCTGAAAAAAATATCTTGCTCTGACTTTCAACAAAATAACAGCATATTACATCAATTATATTATTTGAATTTTAGTTATTGTCTTGACAGAAAATAAAATAAAATATTTCAGCCCAAAAGAAAATCGCGGTTCCATCCCTCTTCCGAAAGTCAAATGGTCGGTACCTTGTAGATGATGAATTTGTTATGTTAATGTTAATGTTGAACAAGTTTGAGTCTAAAACTATAACAAAAGTGGGATGATTAAAGGTCTACTGGTGTGCTCACACAACTTTCGTTTATGTGATAAATTTAATCTTCTATATGTGATTTTTTAAAGGTATTATGTCAAATACCTCATCATTAATGAAAATAATGACCACAAAACAGCGATTTTTTTTATCGCACAAGGAAAACCGCTCCTATCCGATTTCGCGCTCGGCAATTTCCGTAAGACAAAGCGGAAGTGATGTGCTGTAGGGAACTGGGCATTCTACTTTCGTTGTTAGTTGCATTCAGTAGCTGGTATCCGACCAGTGACAGGCGAGATAGTTTGCAGTGACCATTTGAGAGATGACGATTTCGATACCGTCTATAACATTAAAGAGTCACTTGGTATTACGACCATCAGACGACTCCTGCCAAATGCAGTACCAAGCGTGTTTTCTCGCCAGATAACTGAGTCCGTGAACACCAGATCAACAAAAACCAAGGGTTACGGCAGGGCGAACAACATGTAGACCGAGAAAAGCTTGCACAGAAGCGAGAGCTAGCGAGGGTAAAATACTTATACATCTTTATCTAGCTATATTATTGGTTGTCAGCCCCTACCCCTCGCCACTATATATACCTAGCAAAAAGAACGATCAATGGGAGAGGGCGATTTTAGTGGGAGGGTGTTTACAAACCATAATAGCCCCACTCCTACCTCCTAAGATGAATCCTCCTTTACCATGACGAGCGTGTGTGTGTGTGTGTGTGTGTGTGTGTGTGTGTGTGTGTGACCCTTGGATTTTAGTTTTGCCCACTCCCCCATTATTATTACCCCCCCCCGAAAAAATTCATTTGCATGCCCATGCTTATTTCATGCCTGTTCAACAATAATAATAATAATGACAAAACAAGTTTTCTGCTAAAGCCAAAATGTTGTGAATACTTGATATATTGAATGTGTTTAACTGTGAAGGCTAATTACCCCTTCGTGTTGAGGCACTGGGAGTAAATTACTTTGTTTGCCAGAACATATACACAACGGTGTCAATGAGCAGCAGAGAGGGTGAACCCTACAACTTTGCAGAGACCTTATTTTTTGAAACTAAGGGTTCCTACGAAGGCTGAAAAAAGAAGTTTTTGCATTAATAATGAAAACTTCTCTAATTGACCAGATTTTTTCCGATTTTTTTCACGTGCTGGTCACTCAATTTTTGTCGTTCACCCTCTCTGCTGCTATGGTTTTTATCCAAAAAATTGTATCAAGTCCGTTACGATATCTTGACCTCGGATCATGTAAATTTATTGTTACAAAACCAAAGGGAGCAGCTTGTGCTTTTGAAAAGAAATTTTTAAATTTGTTCATATCCATGTCCCCAGAACACCAAGTATAATAAATATTTTGCAGCGTATGATTATCAACTCCGTTGAACACAACTAAAACGTTACAGTTATCCCTGATCACTTTTGGAATTTGTGTATAACGCTGTGTAACATAAATCACGTCTGTGTTTTTGTGACGGCCTCGTGAAAATATCCGAGCTGGACTGGATTGTTTGTCCAGCATGACATCATCGTATACCACGAGGTTATTAATGAATCCATCCAGATCATCTACAGATGGCGCTTCATCAATATCAGTAATAACGTCTATGACTTCACTGTCTTCATGCAACAATTTTGCGTTTTCATTAAAATCTTTAAGTACTTCGTAACATCGCTGATCATCTACAGATGGCGCTATCAAATATAATTTATCCCACTTCAGCCATCTCATTATTAGATTAAGTAATAATTGCGTTTTTCCACTTCCTGGACGGACCTATTATAATCATTCTGATAGAATTTGGTAACGCTGGATGGTGCTTTACTGGCTCTTGTTTTCGTGTCGCAGAAAAGTCAATTATATCCATATAATAAATAATATGAGTCTATATTGTGTTCGATGCAGAGCACCTACACATACTGCTGAATTAACGACAATAACAACAAAAAATAAAAGACGAGCACTTACAGGTAAGTGTGTGAAATGTGGCACCAAGAAATATAGATTTATTTCTTGCTTGATGAATATCAAGGGTGGTGATATTGCTGCTTCGTTAGGAAAATTACCAGGAACTCCATGGGCTAAATACCCCGGTGAGAAACATTTACCCGGATATAATTATTGTGGTCCTGGAACTCGTCTCGATATCCGACTTGACGAACGAGATCAGCCAAAACCAGGAGAGTATCCAGTAAATAAGATTGATCAAGCATGTCACATTCATGATGTTGCTTATAGAAGTCCAGATTTGCAGCAACGACATCTCGCAGATGTGAAATTGATTCACGCATTAAATTCTATACCTAATAAATCTTTCAGAGAATCTCTCGCTAGCTTTCTAGTAAAAACTGCTATGAAAGGTAAACTAGTGCTAGGGGCTGGCAATTAAATTATATAACTATCATAATGGAATCTGTTTATTATTCCCCGAGAGGGTATTGGAGAGGTAAAGCAGCGATTAGTAAACTCGCCGAAGCAGCAAAAGTTTCACGTGATGTTGCTGCATCATGGTTAGCACGACAGGCAATATGGCAAATCTTCCTGAGTCCACCTAAAAGAATTCAGTACGCGCATTTCGATGTTAGCGTTCCTAATGAAGTTCATCAAGCAGATATTTTGTTTTTACCACACGATACCATTAAAACACGTAGACGTCAATACACGTATAGATACGCGTTAACTGTCGTTGATGTTGCGAGTAGATATAAAGAAGCGGAGCCATTATCAACAAAGACAGCATCTGAAGTTGCATCTGCGTTTGAGCGCATTTATCAACGTGGTGGTCTACGATGGCCACGGTTATTACAGGTTGATCCTGGTAAAGAATTTCTTGGAGTAGTATCATCGTTGATGAACAAGCATAACGTTAAAATCAGACAAGGACATACTGAAATTCATCGTGATCAGGCAATCGTTGAACGATTTAATAGAACACTTGCTGAGCGATTATTTGGATACCAGTATGCAAAGGAAATATCTACTGACTTTAAGGATAGATCTCGTGAATGGGTTGCAAGATTACCGAGTGTGATAGCTGCGTTGAATAATGAAATTACTCGTGAAACTTCCATGAAACCTTCTAATGCGATCAAAAAAAAAATATATATATATATACCCCGTAGCAATGGCTACGGACAACGACGTGAATCTTTTTCTCAACCAGTATTAGGTAATGTAACTAAGATATTTATATGAACCTGGCGAACTTGAAGGTGGTAAAAAAAGAGCAACCGATCCTATCTGGAGCGTGACTACACATAAAATTTCTAGCATGGTAAGATCCACTGGTAGACCTCCAATCTACAGACTAGATTCTACAGCCCCTCAACGTGGATTTGTACGTGAACAATTGCAAGTAATTCCTGAGGATACGCAATTACCACCAAGCTCAATTTTGTAAACGTCCAGAGCCTCGACGTCGATTACACTCAAGACAGGTCAGCATCACATTATCACGTGTATGACCGAGATCACTATTAATTCTGTCTACGGTAAATTGTCTTGGATTAAAACACTGCCATGACATATTACAGTTGCAACTTGCGCAATGATTATTCTGTTGTTGTCTTAGTGTTATAATAAATTCAGCATCAAGATCAAAGTCACGCTTATTTTTTTGTCACACTGTTTATAGCTGACTAATTTTTTATTGATATCGACATTGTTAGTGATTTCTTCAGTTATTACGTAATCTACAATAACCCTACGCAGTTGCGATATTCTCCTGACTCGAGATACGGCGAGATAGACTAAATTCGACCATTCAATACGATCATCTACAATCCAGATTCTAGTATCAGTTATAGTTAATCCCTGCGACGAGTGAATTGTTATAGCGTATCCTAACGTCCATGGCGATTTATCCATGTTCAACGCGCTCTCAACAACATCAACAGCAACCAACACGATATCATTCAAGACAAGATTTTGTACCCTTGGTGGAACCAAGGCACCTGGTATTTCAACTTCAATATTTTGTCGTCGAGTATCTGCTGGGCGATAACACAAAGGTACGGGTAGATCTGGAAACTTTTCTTTATATAACGTAAATAATTTCTTTTGCAGTTCATCACGAACTATCTTTCTACTTGCGACTATCAAATCAGCAGGTCTCCATAAAGTCCAAAATTCATTCATAGAAGTTTCTGCAATTACTTTACGCAGAATTTCGCATTGTATTTGATCTGGCTGAAGTCTGATTAATCTTTTAAGTTCTTTCAGCGGTTCATCAATAGCTCTATGGTCATCATTTATTTCTTCGTAATAATCTACAAATGTTTTCAACCATTCATGTGGAGACTGTCCAACAAAGGGTGGTGGTTGACCATGATCGCCACACATAATCACAGCAGTATTCTTCAATAACAACCAATCAAGAAATGTTTTTAGTGTTTCTAACGACACCGTGCATATCTCGTCCCATAATATATACCTAGGTATATATTTTTCACCCATCCGCGATGGAGTCCACGTGTCTCCGCACCATCTAAAGAAACTATGATATGTACATGATTTTACTCCTCGTTGCTTTATTTCTCTAGCAAGTTTATGTGTAGGTGTCAAAACAATTATATCTGAGTTATTATTTATAAATAAGTTAATCGCACGAGTTGTTTTACCTGAACCACCACACCCATTAAGATAAACGGTCTTATGTCTAGATACAGGATCGTACACAGATGGTGCAGATGACTTTGATATTTGATTATTATTTTTGTAATATATTTCCTTGATTTCAACATCGGCAGATTCAGAATATCTAAGTATATTTTCTTGTTTTATCCTCCATGTCCCCCATTCACCATTACCGAGTTTTAATAAATCTTTATATTTTTTGTGTACATAAAATGAATCCGTAGCAACTCTAACAGCGTAACGATGAAATCTATTTATCATCGACAATAGATTTATCGAAACATATGCTAACATCGAAGATCTTAAATGAGTAAATTGTGGTGAGTCGCCATCAAGATAGCTCACAATGGTACCTAGTTTTGTTCCATCTGATAAATAAGCATTACATCTGTTTATAAATGTGTTTTTCTCCGTTGTATCAGCGATTATAAAAACTAGTTCAGCATCGTCCATAATCAATCTTGTACAATATCGTTTATAATCGTATGAACCACCTTGAGTAAACTTACCGATTATCTTTCTACCAAGATCTTTTGCAAGTTTTTCATCGTACTCGTTCCTGCATTTACTTATTTTAATGACATTATCTTCATCAATATCAGGGAATTCTTTCCTGGTATCTTCGATATTAAATCTGTCCGGTTCTGGTAACCAAATTTGCTTCTGTGAACTATATGATATAATCGCTTCAGTTACTCTCAACGATATTAAAAATCCAGCATCAAGCATATATCGCAATAGTACTATCGGAACCCAACGTCGCTCTGAAAAATGTTTTCCGAACCAAATATAAGTAATCGCATGGAGATCTTCTCTAAACTCGAATGATTCTACGTGAGCAAATCCTGTTAAGTCAAAATCTGGTAAGGGTCCGTTTATTGCAACCCTGGTCATGTCATGTGTAGGATGTCCGAATCTCTTAAAATATTTAGAACATGCTCCATATCCAAGAAAACTCCCAGGATAACACGCTATCATATCAACCGAGATAACATCACTATAATCGTATTTGGTGTTCCATAATCCACCGTGACCATATTCTATACAACTTTTCTTGACATCTTCAAGAAATTCCGATTGTGTCGTTTTCCATGAATTTTTCTCCTGAGCGAAATGAGCAGCGACTGACGGAACAGTAAAACAATTATTCAATAATTGCCTAACTATGACATCATCAGAGGTATATTTCAGTGCAAGATGTTCCATTTCCTCATGGAGAGATTCTGTACGATAAATATCACCGTTAGGTCGTACAAATTGATCGTAATGATCATATTCCGAACTCTGAAATAACTAAACAGAAAGAGGATCGGTTTTACTAATATTTTTTAATAAAATCAAAGATATCACCGTCATATAATTTAACCGTTCTATCTCGTGGAAATATTGTTACTGCAGCAGTCCATGCGTGCGCGTTATGATCAATAATATGTATCGGAGCTCCATTTTTTATATATTTCGGTTTGTACAAAATCTCTCCGGTTAACGTTTTTACTGCTATTGGAAATCTTATTTTTCTTCTCTAGCTCAGCAACGTCGCTGATAGACGCTCCGGTGTCTTTAACCGACTCTGCCCATGTATTTATTTTTTTACGTCTTAAATCCGTTAAACCATTACCACGTATCGCGTTTGTAAAGTGTTCTGTAACTCGCTCAGCTACGCAATTTATTCTTGACGAAGTCAAGGATGACAATTTCATCGGTTTGAGATCCCCAACATCAGGTTTATTATTCAGCGGAAATATTCCATAGACAACCGCAGTTACAGGGTACGATCGCTCATAATAAGGTTTATCTATACAAGTTAGTATTCCTGGTTTAGATTTATTACTCAAGAAGATATTATTTCCTGACTGCACGCGGACGGGATCGCGCTTGTCACGAATAATCCAAATATCTTCTTCTGTATTTACAATAAATTTTATTAAAATAAAATATTTTTGATTATCAAGGTGGTTAATGATTACTCTTCCTCGTTTGTCATTCATCGTATTAGAAATATTTCCAACTCTGAATGTTGACTATGCATGAACTGCACCATCGTCACGAAATTCCTTCTTGGCCTCACGGATACGTTTAGTTATATCCGCATTCGTTAAAGCTAGATCTTGCATCGAAATACTAAATTTATACTCGGGTAATCTGTCAAGATCGAATCTGGTTGCGTAGGGTTCAATCACGGATAATTCTTCCATATTATAATTAGGGCAAAATATATATTTAATTGAATATTAATCTTTTGTATATGATTCAACCAAATCATTGCAACTGGCTAAAAATCGGTTATACGTCTCCGTGTAACAGATCATGTGTGAATGAATACTGTAGTTATCATATGCAATGCGTCAGGAACGGGAGTTTAGGACCAAAACCGTGTGTGGTGTGTAGTGCTGGAGTGCGAGGAAAGACTCAACTGTGTGCGCAATGCGGTGGTAAAAAGTACAGAGAGCTGAAACGATATTACGATAAAAAATATAACGCTGACTCTCCTATAAAAACCGAAGAAGATTATCTGGCTAGATTTTCAAAAAAAAAAAATGATTTAGACAAATAAAATATTATATATAAATGGAACAAAATGAGTTTGTGTCACATCCAATCATTACCAATTATGAAGCATCTCGAGAAGGTGTGATTAGAAACTGCAGATTGAAAAATCCAGTCGGTAGTATTGATAATACTGGTTATCTTAGATTTACTACTAATGGCAAGAAAAAAAGATATTTATCTCATATATTTACCTACGAGTGTTATTTTGGACTGATCAAAGATGGGTATGTGGTGGATCACATCAACGGCGATAAACTTGACAATTCACTTGGAAATCTACGAATTACTACACAGAGTCAAAATTGTAAATCGGAAACACAGGAAGGTGTAAATTATACAGACAGAGAGCTATTAAATCCGTAAATACAGAGACTGGGGAAGAAATTAGTTTTGAATCAATTAATTCTGCTAGTAAATACTTTGACATAGTACCACGATCGGCACAACACGTGGAAGAAAATATACAGAAATCTTCCTTTTCCAAAAGATTTGCACAAAAAATAAGATTTCAATACGTTTAGTCTACCGTATTTTTAATGTTACCAAATGATTAAGCGCTCCGTCAAGCATAATGATAAATATCGTAGTTATCCGTTTATACGAGTTAATGTCAAAAGCTATCCTGATTGTCCATACTTTTGATTGTAAAAACATTTCAGTGAATTTGGATCTCAAGTACTGCAAATAAAAATAATTTTATTTATTTCGTTGATTTTGTTCTGAAAACCGCGTTTTTTGTTCGAAAATCTCGTTTTTTGCATGAAAAATGACCAAAAATCAGTGAAAATCAGTCAGATTTTGACAAATTCTGAGGGTCAAACCTCCAGGAAGGTTAACGGGAATTAACATTTACATTTTAAATTTATCGATCAAATACTGGTTTTTTCCGGATTTTTATCGTAATTCACTAGCGAAAATCTATATAATGCGAGCAAAAGAACTGGAAAAAACCAGTTTTTGATCAACAAATTTAAAACTTAATGTTAATTCCCGTTAACCTTCCTGGGGTTTTGACCCAACGAAAACTAGCAAACTCAACGAAAAACTTTGCACAACGGGTAATATTGTACTTGATACCTACTGAAACATAATGATTGGGATAGAATATACTTGTCAATATGTGTAGGTTGCATTATACTAAGCAGAATGTTAGTTTTCCCAAGGATTTTGTTTAGCTATTATCACAGTCAAATGTCATTTTCACTCGTATTTTCACTCGTATTTTCACAATACTCTCTTAACTGTCTTGTACGAAAGTTCATAATCTTTTTCTGTTCGTATCCATGAGATAATTCTAGCTTGATTTTGTCAATAGCGTTTGAGAGAGACACAAATAACTTTACCTGATCATCAGTGACAGTTGCCAGTGACTTTAACATTCCTTGTTGGATAATTTTCATGAATTTATAATCAGCAGATAGCGTGAATCTGTTCTCGTTCTTTCGTTGTTGTAATGAGTCAAAATCACATAGAATCTTTTCAGCATTAAGATTGTCAGATACATTGATACCGTTATGTTGTAATTTTTTAATCGCAGAAACAATGACATTGATATTTTCAAAATTCATTATATAATAAGTGTATATTTAATATAAAAATAAACAAAAATATACAGCGCGGGGTGATATTCGATCTACCATTCCATAGTTGTATCAGATAAACCTAATGAGGTTCTTTGTTTAGACATTTACCCCCAAGAGAACCCCTAAATATCCGAAACCGAAACTTTAGAGGTTCAGAGGGTTGTCTGTACGTGTTATTTGTTTACCCCCGAAAGAATTCCTAAATATCCGTAACCGAAACTCTAGAAACTCAGAGGGTTGTTTATACACGTGTAGGTCTTATTTTAGTGACCAATCAGATTCTGTTTATTGCCTTACAAGAATTCCTAGATATCCGTAACCGAAACTCTAAGAACTCAAAGGCTGATTGGTCTTTGTGACCTGGAATCTCATTAGGTTTATTTTTAGTTTGCGATTGTGTCTTTTGGAATGGCCCTTGTGTGGGGTACCCCTTTAGTGAAGTCACAAGGTCACGACCTCATATCACCCCCGCTGTATATTTTTGATGAGATGATATGATGATGATGATATGATATGATGAAATGCCGTCTTCACGCCAGCACACCAACCCATAATGATCAACCAATGGGTGATTCACAAAAGTGAATCCACCACGTGTTGACGTAGTGGATTGGTGTACTCTGAAGACGGGGGGGCTGGAGCCCCCAATAGATTATAAATCTTGGCCTAAAATCGCCTCCCGCAGACATATGTCTTTCTCGGGTTTCGAACCATGACCCCCCGGACTAGAGTTTCTACGCGCTATCAATTGAGCTATCGGACCTTGTTATAAACATATACTGAAAAAGTTAATATGTGTTTACCAATAGTCTATTTCCTAAAAACTACAGTGTTCTTAACAAAAACCACAGTTTTCTGTGTAAAATGGGATTTTATATTTCTAGTTTCCGAAAAATATATATAATTCTGCATTAACACTGTGCGTAAGCCGTTACCAAGGAAATTGATTTAGTCATAGCGTATTCTTAAAATAACTTTACGCAGTAATCGGCCACACAGATACAGGCAATATAGCCGTTATGGAATAATCAATAAGAGCATAATTATGCAGCCACAGACTTCTAGACAATAGATTTCGATTGCCTGTGTGTACTATGAGAAATCTGTGCGCGGATTTTATGTAAACAAAGAATACAGTATTATTATTTTGTCAGTTACTGGTTGCCACATAGGGAAAGTTGCCGATTAGCATTGAATGAGACCACAGGCAAGGTTATATATACTTACAAGTATATGCTATGCTGTATTGTATACCAACTATTATGTATCATAGACAAGCACTGTGCATCCGGATATTTTTTTTTGTTATGATAACGCTCTATGAGCATACATACAGATTTATATTTAGTTCTTCATTTCTTGTGTCCAGAATGCGATTGCTTTGGTCTGTAAGTTTAAAGTGTATCCTTGATAATAACGGATTATGAACTCGCAGGTACACGGGGTTAATTGGCTCTGATACAATTAACCAACCTGGGGGGGGGCTAATGGACTAAAACTGTATAATATGTACCCTTGCTGGGCCTGGTTAGACTTAGAAAGATCTACCTGATAGCTACCTTCAATAATATCGCATACCAGATTGACTGCAATTGTTGTTGTTATGTTTACAATGCCTGGCGATATATGACGTCCGGCACCAAAAGGGTTGTTATTGTGTTTTAGTATAACCGGTGGTGGGGCTATTTTTTCCATGATTCAATTACTCCCGGATAATATTCTTCAATAAGATCACATAATGATTTCTTCATTTCAGCGTTATTTAAATCTGGTATAATAAATGTTTGTAAATCTTTTTCTGTTATTTTGTAATGATCAAGAAATAATTGTTTAAGTTTTGGACTTGTGTAAGAACTATTGAGTGTTGTCGCAACGTTTATAATACTTCGATTGGCGATGTATAAATCGAATAGGATACCATTTAAATGTTTTATTGACTCGATTATTTGCTGCTTTACGTTATCGTTGTAATGTTGTGATAATGAAATAAGTAAATTTCTTAAATCATTAAATGTTTTATCGTATTCAGGCTTAAGAGTATCTAAAAATTCTTTAAAAAATTCTTCATCAACAATATCTCTAGCACGCCGCGACCTGGGGTCTACGATAACCGCATTAAATGGTGATCTAGTTATCTTGGGAATTCTTTTACCGTCAAAATCGGTAAAGTAGTATTTATTGTTGTTTAAATTAAATTCAAATCCTATATAATTCCATGAATTTTTTCCTCGATATTCTGGATTTTTAATGAATTTTTTTTCACTCGTTTTAAATTCATTTTTAGTTGGCTCTGAAACTCCATTATAAACAGGTGCAACTTCAGGCCATCCTAACACTGATCTGATCGAACTTTGATAAATATCTACGAGGTAATCAGGAGAATTTATTTCAATAACCGCTGATAGTGTTGGTTCGTAAGCAGTAATCGCTATTTTAGATTCTTTCCCTGTGATAGATTTAATTCTGCGTTGGAACTCATCATTAATCTCGTCTATTTGATAACTACCCGTTGTAATTCCAACAACTTGCCAATCAGGACTTCCATCAGGTTTATTCTTATTCGCAAATACCAGTGAATTATTTGCTGGTTGTCCACCAAACGGTTTTGACCTGATATTTGGCCAACTATGATAAACTCGTAATTGTGCTAGCGCTATTTCCTTTGCTGGAATTGCAGTCGGAAAGTTAACGCTAAATTCAGGATTGGTTGAACTTAATGATATCATAGTAGTTTTTGACGGCGTTGTATTAGCTACGATCTGCTGTAATAATTTTAACGATGACATTATTTAAAATACTCCGTATTTAATAGAGCGGAAATTCAACCCTCCACTTTATCATTAGAATCCACTTTGAATGCCTCATGATAAGTTTCCATTATCGTTGCGAACTCCTCATCGGATATTTTACCATCGCTGAGGTACGCCGAAAGATACGATGATAATTTAGAATAAGATGATGTTGCTGTGTGCAATTTCATATTATGTACTCGTTTAGTTTATCATTTGTACACGTAGATATTTTCTTAGCGATAATACTGAAAATACCTGCGCATGTTGTTGCCGTGGAAACTATAATTGTTACAACTGCAGGCGCTGTCATCGTTATTGTTGATAGTAATAATCCAGTTCCAGCAATAACAGCAGAAACCGAGTATACCATTATATCAATAACAACCATACGTCGCCGATATTTTTTTACCTTTATCGTGTAATCGTCGATGATATTTTTTAGTTTGGTTTGACACTCACATACTTGAGCGTATCTGTGACGTTGAACATCGATAAATGACTCTTGATTCATTATACTTATCTAGATAACTAATTGAGGAGTTTCACATACAAATTCCAAGCACCACCAGTATAGTGCTCTGGTTAATTTTTTATCAGATGCTTCCAGCAGAAATGTTTCTTCCGCATCTTTATTTATTATGACGGATACAACTCCAGAAAAGTATCGTTTGAATAACGCCATGGAAATGTAGTAAATATACTGAATTTTGCACTACTAAATACGGACAGTCTGTATACACCAGTGACTTCTGCGGTGTGTTTGAGATTATTATCTTGCAGTGTCCATACTCCTAATACTGATGCTACTGTGTATACTACGTTGAAGATCTGCTTGTGAGGAATTTTAATAAGATTCGTTTTTTCAATGATATTAGGAATTCCACTAACAATATCTTTGATTTTCATGTTAATGTCGGTAAGTTTTATGTCAACGACTGGTGGAGTTCCAAAAAAGTCATTAATAGATCTGTTTATATTTCTACGAAAATTGAGAAATGTTTGTACATGATTAATATATAAAGTTCTAAATGCAGCAATTCCATCATTGATTGTCGTTAACGAAGTCATTATTGGAATTTCCTTATCGTCGACGTATTTCTTCGTTGCGGCGTCAAAATCTGTTTCTGGTGTTCTGAGATTATTAATACCATTATTATTCATGTCGAGAAATGCACGCATTATACCACCACGCACTGACACGTATTTGGATTCTTGATCATCGACATATTTTTTTGTTGCTGCGTCTGTATCTGCGATTGGATCTCCAAGATATGTAATTTTTCTTCCTGACATAATAATGTCACCGGTAAATACATCACCAGTTTTCTTAACATAATCGTTAGCTGACTTACCGGAATCCTGTATTTTACCTTGATCAGTAAAAGTAACGATATTATTAACAACCGCGTTGGGAATTCGTACAAGTACATCTAGTAGTTGTATGTTACTCGTTTTTAATCGTCCTTGTTTGTCCTGAAAACGACGACTTCATTTTGAGCCACACTTGTGATATTTAATAAATCATCGATTTCATTTCTGAGCTGATCAAGAGTTGCATATTTAGATAAATCGACTTTCTTCTGATCTTTGCGAGTAGATCTTCCATAAATATCTACCATTATATTTACTGATATCTGTTTAAGTGTGATGACGTAGTGTAGTGAACGCGTGCACGACTTTATGAGGTGGCGCTGTTGATTTTGATACAGCATCAAGCACAGCGAGGGTTTCACGACAGCATATTGGAGGATCAGTTATTTTTTGTGTTGGTAGCGTTGAATACCAGATTGGAATATCGCCTGTAACATACTCTAAAAATTCTTTTGGTGGTGCTAATCCATACGAATCGAAATAAATAATTCCACGTGGATCAATTGCCTATCCGACCCAGTGCGTGCCTGGGCCAGAGTTTTTATCGAGATTAATGATACCGGTTTCAATATTGTTTGGTTTTTTTGGCAATTGATCGCGCATAAAAACACCTCTGAAGTTTTTTATATTTAGTTGCTTAGCTGCATTAAGTAAATCAAAATTGGACATGGGTGATATTAGTAAACTGTCCCGGGAAGTCTTAGACCGTTTCCGTACCACGAATACGGGGTCCCTGGTAATCTTAGACCCTTTCCGTACCACGAATACGGGGTTCCTGGTAGTCTTAGACCTTTTCCCTTTTTTTGATTCCTTGTCCGGTTGCTTTCTTTAACGCCATTCCAGCAGCTATTCCAACAGCATCTAATGCAGCTGCTTTTGCAACAGCTGGGGCTGCAGCTACTATTAAAGCTGGTATAGCTGCGAGAAGTGGAAATATACCACCCGATTTAGCAATATCTTTGATGGCGCCCGCAGAAAGATTAAGTTTTATACCTTTATTTAATTTTTTAGCTTCATTGAAGTTTTTGAACTGACGCTCGGTCAACGATAATTTATTTGAACTGCTCATCTGTTCTCGCTTTAGCGATATTTCTATTCCACAGTTATTTTTTGATGCTGATTGTAGCCTTTTAATCTGACCAGGAGTCAGACTCACACTAACGTGATGATATGACATTATTAATATTATGAACGATCTAATTACATGTTTAGAAAATATTTTACATATTTTCTACTGGGGCATCAATAACTCTCATTCGTCCACCAACACCTTCGAGTAACATCGATTTATCGCTGAGTATAACTGCGATTGCTCTATAATTAGGAATTAATGGTGCTGGTGCTACTGGCAATGTTACACGAGCTCTGAAGTGTATATCAACTACTGATTGTCTGGTTAAATCTAAATATTCTAGTGAAAAGTAATAAATCGGATACAGCGTTGTAAAATCTAGCGGTGATATTTGTAAACCAGTATCAATGTTTTGATCACGCCCCATAAACGACATAAGACGATGATATGCACGTGCTACATGATTTTGATCGAAATTCAGTAATATATCTTCGGATGGTTCTTGATGTCCATTTATCCTTAATGAAACCTCAGAAACACCAAGTTTATCAAATATCATTATACTTTGTGTCTGATTATTTACTCGTGCATTATTTTGAAGCGCAATAAATATATGTCGCGGTGGAGAAACACCTTGCTGAGAAGCTATTTGCCATGTGAATAGACCATTAATTGCACTTTGAGTAGTATCTGTGGTCATCATTAACCATGATAACATTGATTTACCACCTTGACTCATAAAAGATAGTAACCGATCTTCTTCAGATATTGTTGGAGTCATCACTGGCATCCACAGCGAAAGTTTGGTCAGTATAACTTTACCATGAAGTGTCGCAGTTGCATTAGCATCAGCTCCCTCAACGTGCCACATTGCATCATTATCATCTCCTTTTCGCACAAGTACAACTGTGTGTTTAGCTCCAAAAATAACTTTTCTAACATTTCTACAGAATCCAAAGATGTGTGACAGTGGAATCACACAAGAAAATGATTTCCTGTTACCCTTTAACATTGCTCGACGTGCTGTAAATCCTAAGTTGAATTCTGGATTAACACTGTGCAATAACGAAAATGCAGCAGCTGGCCGGGTTATCATTCCATCTGGTTGTGGATCGGATGCAGTATCCCGTGGTGTTCGTACTAAATTATAATGTCTATTGTCAGGAGAATCAGTTGTATCCTTTGCAAACATCATTGATGGACCAGCTGATCTTGAGTAATCGTCGCTATATCTTGCAAGGCCAAGTATTGTTGTTGCAACGTCAACGTCTTTCTGGATTGATTCAATATTTTTTCCGTCGATCATGTACGTAGCGCTGTTAAATAAAGCCATAATACCATTATTAACAAAACCAGTTCTAACCTCAGCGGCGTACTCGGTATCATCTGTCTTTATAATTTCACCTTCTACTTCAATAAATGCTTCAGCGGGTAAGAAATATCTACTTGTATCCTGAACCTGTAGTTCGATTCGTCCACGCTGATTTGGCAGTCGTGCGTCGTAAGAATAATACTGATAATCGCGCACAGACTCATCTTTGAGAACTGGTGCATCCATGTCAAACGCGGGATCAGATATGCGCTTAAACATCTTTATTATTATCGTCTTCGTCTAACACGAAGACCACTTCGGGAAGTGAGACCACTTCCTGCTATCAGACTAGCGGTTATATTTTTTTCCTTTTCCGACATTGGTACATCAGCCAACTCCGCTAGTTTTTGATTAGCGGCTTGATTTATTATTTTACTTACACTTGCGGAGAATGCTTTGCTAGCAATATTACCAACAGCGCTTATACCTTTTTCACGAACAACATCAATAGCTTTCATCCCCAGTTGCTTTGCAATCGGTATTGCTTTTGGGGCTATTCTTCTAAACAGACCCTGAACAACATCACCTAGTCCATCTCCGTAGGTCATTTTGTATACTGGTAATCGAGAGTTTATTACCCTGACCATGGTAGGTCCACGTTGAGTACCATGCACGATCATTTTGTTATTAAATGACTTTATCACTAATTGTATCTAATCACTGTGGTAATCATAAGTGACATCGTCACTGATTTCATTAATGAGAGACCGATATACATTAATATCCATGATACCGCCTGTAAATAATCGTTTGCAAATATCAGCTGCTTCATTAATGATTTCTGGGGAATTATTACCAGCTCGTTTTCCTCCAATGAGGATTTCTAGTCGATTAACGTCAGCAAGAACGTTATTGGGACAGGTAATAAGACCACTCCCTAAACCCCTTCCAGTTGCTCCGGGAGCGTCTTGAAATTCTTCTTTTTCCTCTTCACTTGGTTTCGGTGGTGCTTTTTTACTTGGTTTCGGTGGTGTTTTTGGTGATTCTGGATAATCACGAAGTGATTGCTCAAATGGTTTTGGTTCTTTTTGTTTTGGTGGTGCTTTTTGTTTTGGTGGTGCTTTTTGTTTCTTTTGTTGTTTCTTTTGTTGTTTCTCCTCTATTCTTAATTGAATTAATTTATCAATTTCCCCTCATAACCCTTATATAATGGATCATTATCTCTAGCTTGTTCAACATCCATACGTATGCGATATAAATATTTTTGCCATTGTTCACTGGATTTAATATCTTTAGCGTGTTCAGGTTTCATTAATTTACCTCTTCGACCAAAACTATCCACAGCAAACTCAGCTAGTTGATCTAGGGTCAAATTATTAATAAATTTAATAGTTTTTTCATCAAATTTATTTATCAATTCAGCAGTACTTATAGGACCTGCTGATTTTGGTTCAGGGGCTAGTGCTTCATCACCTTCTTCTTCAGCACCTTCAGGTTGATCTTCATCCTCAAGTATTTCCGGGACTGGCATCGCAGCAGCTATTTTTTCTGGAAGTTCTTCAAGAAGCTTTCTCGTTTTCTCAGTTGTTTCAGCTGTTTTTCCAGTTACCTCGGCAGTTTTTTCTAACGCAGGAAGAAGACTTTTAGTGGTCTTAGTGATAGGTTTAAATAATTTTTTTGTATCCTCCTCAAATTCAACTTGATATTTCTGACGCGATTGTAGTTGTTGCTTAACAGAATCACGAACAGGTAGATGTTTTTTAATTGCCTCTAGTCACTCTCGAGCTAATTTAGCTGAGTGTGGTTCTCCAATACTCATTATTGATAATATCTATACTGGCTGTTTAATTTACAGCAGCAGAGAGGGTGAACGACAAAAATTGAGTGACCAGCACGTGAAAAAAATCGGAAAAAATCTGGTCAATTAGAGAAGTTTTCATTATTAATGCAAAAACTTCTTTTTTCAGCCTTCGTAGGAACCCTTAGTTTCAAAAAATAAGGTCTCTGCAAAGTTGTAGGGTTCACCCTCTCTGCTGCTCAATGGATGACGGTCTAGGTCAGAGTAAAACCCACAAACCATTGCTTGTGAGTGTGAATACTAATGTCCGTTCAATGTGGAGAGTATATTATTATTATTATTCACAATATATGCAGAACCATATTTAAAATGATTTTTTGTAAATACTTTAATGCTGTCGGTGTAAAGATTTTATCTTCTAAAGCTGCTCTAATTATACATATATATATATATATATATATATATATATATATATATATATATATATATATATATATATATTGTTACGTGTAGGCTGGTACAAAAAAAACAAGAGAAAAGAGTGAAGCCAACAAGCTTTGTATATTTTAACAAAATAATTTATTTCCCTAGAAAACAATGTAAAAATTGGAAATAGGACTTACGGTTTGTGAATATAATCCAAATTTTAATCCTAAGATTGAAAAATACAAGTCTTATCACTAAACAGTTCTAATAGAATCCGGGTTCGAATCTCATTGAAATTCCAGTATGGAGGCGGTGACGTCAGATGATGTCTGTACTGATGATAACAGATCCTCGATTGAATTACAGTTTATGTTTCCGTATAGAACTCCAGAAAAAATTTCCACTGAACTTCTTTGTCCCAGAACTTTTTATAAAAAGTACACTTGATGTTTTAGTTGGGTTTAATACTCATCCTTAGTGAAATTTTGTCAGTCGTATTCTTGACACCTTGAGGGTACAAGGTGTTTTATATTGTTGATGCCGGCTTGTTCTGAAGTTTTTTCTATTTTTGGGAATTTAATAATTTATTCTCTAGAAAACTAAACATTTCAGTCTCGCGTGATTCGTCACGTGGTCTCTTAACATCGAACTGCGCAATAAAATGCCACTTGTCACGTAGCTAGAATAGCCCTATCTAAGAACCAAATTCTCACACTGAAAATATATTAAAAAAAAGAAAGACTGTTTAAAGTCCAGCTAACATGTGGGCCGAAATGACCTTGGAAATAGCCAATCGTTATCACTTGATGTTTACAAATACCACGAACCAAAGTGAGCTAAAGATAGTGCTAATGTAACAGCTTTTACGTTCTATACAAACTGAATTTACTGAAAAAAATATCGAATCCCGTGAAAATAATCATTACAATAAAATGTAATGAAACAAAAATAAAATAAAAAAGAATTTTAACACTAACACACAAGCAATTTAATTGCATATACGTAACTATATATATATATATATATATATATATATATATATATATATATATATATATATATATATATATATATATATGTAGGTACTGAATGAGAATTTTGAGAACCAGCTCCCGGAAGATAATGTGCTAGAGAGAACCGAAGACAGTCGATGGTGTGACATATCCTGTGGTGCATTTTGATGTTACAGTGAACTTTCCATTCATTCCCTGTGTACATGGTTTGTATAGGTTCATAGTTCATACGAATTCCTAAGGCCTCACAAACTGTATCAGCATATGAGTCAATAATTAAGTTATGTAATGTTTTTATTGCGGAGAAACTACAATGTGTTGGCAATATGTCAAACTTTATGATCAACCCTTAGTTGTAAAAGTAAGCAAAAAGGTTTGGTGCATTTGTCAACTATTGTTCAGACATACAAAAGACTTCATGTGTGACTACCCTATCTACTGCAAAGGCATGAAACACATGTTCATACTCTTATTACAGGGACTAGATACACCATCATGCAGTATTGCTGTTCATTGTCTGACTGATAGGATACTTAAGAAAAAACAAACAAGCAAACGACACATATAACATTGTATTAACTAAGCTCAGTATGATTATGTAAGCGTTTGACTCGGTAAACCAAGTCCTTGTGAACTTGTTATTATTTAGCAATGATACACTTAATTGATACACATATTCATGAGAAATCCTCATCTGTATGAAAACCACAATGATCAGTATACATGTCTAAAATTTCACCTACTACACAGGTTGTGAAGTAAATCTCCAGCAAGTAAAGAGAAGGAGCAAAGGCATTGCAAACTTTCATATACTTGTCAGCATACGTACATGACACTCATGCAAGAAAATGAGCTTACTTTTTCAATGTTACTTATGCATAAATCCATTTTTAAAATGTTGGTAAACACGTTTAAGCTATGTACAGATGATGTCACATTTCAAGAAAATAGAAGTATTGTTAATTTTGCTCAACACATTTTTTATCTCTTTTCTTCAGAACAATGAAATGATGAGTAGTTACGACATGGAGAAAGAGGGACTTTCTAGAGCCATAAAAAACTGCAGAACCACAGTGTGGAGCTGGACACTATTATTACAGACGGGCATGTTCAGATACAGAAATGGATCAGAGAGAATATGAGAGCCACACACTATTATGACGTGTGACACGTAGCTAAGGTATGTAGATATTGCAGTTTTTACTACACTGAATGATACCATTTGACAATACTTGTATACAAGCACATATAGTAATGTAACATTTCTATGTTTAAAGTAATATTAAAGCTGGACAGTGAACATATCACTAGGAATACAGTCAGCCCCTCATCCCCAGCCCTGTACATACACACACAGAATGGAGAAACTAACTAAAGCAAAGCAACTCGAACTTGAAAGATTTTAATCAAAACAAAGCTAACACAGAGGTTTTTTTTGTAGCACATATTCAAAATCATATATCGCAACAAAAATTATCATTAATATTATTATTCATTCATTCATTAAACTATGATTTATATGCATGTTAAAATGAATACTATTTAAGTCTTTTTTCCAATTCCATTAATTCTCTTTGGTAAATTGTCAGTATGAATATAGGCAGTGGATGACATTTTTCAGTTTCTTGAATTACTGGGGTAACAACTTTTTTTCAGACTATGTTGAAGAATTTGATGGCAATGCTGGAGGAAGTCGTCAGGAAGCCCGAGTCAGTTGATAGACAGTTATTGCCACCTCTATGCAGCCATGTATCTATTATGACTGAAAATAGGATATACAGCAAATTTTTAAACTTGAATAAAGTTATGTTATTTCATGTATCCCGGTTTTCTGTTACTTATTTCATGTTTTCAGAGTCAATGCCTTTTTACTACAACCAGTGTTAGGAAGCTAAATGAATCAAAAGTGAACATGGACAAACAGCAATATGTTTTGAATGTCATAGTATAGAATCTGTTCAAGAAATGAAATTATAGAGGATTAAAGAATTTTTCATGAGAATTTCCAAGATAACGGACGAATGATTTTAGCAGGATCTATTATAAAAATGAAAGGTTTGGTAAACATTCAACACTCAAGTAAAGTGATAGTACTGATACATTTTGTCAATAAAGGAGGGATTTTATGAGAAGGAATTTTAAGCATAATTTTCACATGTGTATAAAGCACTCACTTGTCCCAAAATGGACCCTGATAGTGGCACCATAACTATTGTAAGAATATTTTTCCTACAAGTGTTCATGTACTCGGACAGGATTTCCTTGCAATTTCCATATTGCTGAATGTAGGCACAGTATGCTGCTTCCAGGACATATTCATCTAAGCAAACTGTATGAAATCTTGGATGATCAGTGATACAATCCACCTTGACCTCCTCAGTCTTATTCAAAATCATAATCTCTTTACAGCATCTACACTTCTCAACTATTTCTTTAACTGCTGCAATTTCCACAGGTACACCAATATACATGGTAAATACGCTCCATCATTCATTATTGTGTTAGATAGCAAACTGGTGGGTAAAATGTATGAGAAGTTCTTGTATGTTAAAGTATAAAATATATGTATATGTGATGCATGGTTAGACTTTTGTACCACAATAATGAACATAATCAGCAATGTATTATTCTCAAGATTTGTTTTCCCATAAATCTGTATTCTTCTTCTGCCATTAGTATTATACACCTAGACACACAGAGAAAATATATGCTTGCTAAACATCTTGATACACCAGGTCTATGATTACTTTTTCTTTTAATAATATTTTTCAATTTTACTATCTGTGGAGGGTAGTAAACAATCACACCCAAAGTATATTCGGGGTCTGCATTTCATCACGGTTTAAAAGAACAAACTTGCCATAAAGTTAATAAAGTATTTATGTCTACACCTCTCACAGTCTGAGTCTTACGTGTTTAACTTTTAACACCACTAGTTACTGATGAACCACGCCCACATGAAAATCTGCTCTGAAGACATCAAGGTTTCGCCAAATTCATGCCCTTCTCCTTTCATTATGAAATTGAAATAACATTAACCAAAGAATAATAATATTAATTGCCATAATGATAATAGTAATTACCAGAATGAATAGCCCAAGCGCTGCTCAGCCTCATAATGCCCTCTGTCCTCTTTTGGGTCCTCGTCCACGTTCTCGTCTCGTTTGGGCTTAAATTGGTACTGTCTAACCTCAGCGAGCAGAATTTTCTTAAGATTCATTACGTTCGCCATCTTCTAGTTCACCTTCCTCACATGACGAAAATGAGCATGACAAATTTGCTGTAAATTCGCTTGAATCATCACTAAATTCAGCCATCATTACAACATACGCTAAACTTGAGGGACTTCCCGACAATACGTCACTTCCGGAAAATCCTATTATCACCGGAAGCATACAAATATTTCCGGAGCGTTTTCCGTAAAACATCGATAAATGCACACATTATCTTTATTTTATTCTCTGTGAGTTAAAATATGCATTTTTAATGCACATTTCTGAGTTATTTAACGAAAATGAAAATTCTGATATATAGTGTATATTACACTCTAGTAGACCTTTAAGCTTATATTATATTTGATAACTTCTAAAAGTCCTTTTGCTGACATTAGAGGCCTTGTTGATAAAAATAGGAAGTGTTGATACTGAAACCTACAATTCGCTACTACAGTATTGATATAATGGGCAGGGAAATTTTGAGTAGTATGCCAACATCCTGGCAAGATATTTTTCAAAAAGGGCCAGTAAACATTAAGCACACTCAACAACGAACACATACTTGTGAAATTACGTAAAATTCAAACAGAAAAAAAAATGCTTCCCTAAAAATTTTAGAATGATTCTCACCCTTACAAAGGAATACACGTACTTAACACATATAGTACGGTAGTAAATAACTAAAAGTTACATTTAAAAAATCCAAATTTTCCCCAAAGGTTCGAATTCGCCCGAATATCTTTCACAACTTCCCATTCTGCCACCACGCTAGCATACGTAACACATGTCCGATCTGCGATTAAGGGATCGTACACACACACACACACACACACACACACACACACACATATATATATATATATATATATATATATATATATATATATATATATATATATATATATATATATATATATATATATATATATATATATATATATATATGTATTAGATTAATGTTTGGCAAATATAGCATTGTTGTGAAAGAGAAATAATTTTTTTCATTATTTTGTCATGAAGAATGAAAAACATGCTGTTAAAATCAATAAATTTGTAACAAGATTTCCGTACATTCAATACTTACGGAACTACTGAAGTACCGTTACAGTAAAAAAAAAAAAGGACAGTGGTACGTACCACAGTAAAAAGAGTACCTCGGTAGGCTGGTATACCGGTAATATACCTCTATGAAAAGTGTGTTAAGGAGAATAATTCTAGTACTGAGCAAAGAGCACTTTGTAAAATCTGAGCGCTTTTAGAGAACTCTCAGACTGGTATCAATACCTACCTGAATAAAGTATTCTCTGTTATGTTCAACAATCCCGAGGTGGTTTCATCGTATTAAAGATGGTCGCTAATCCACAGAAGATGGCCTTCGTTCTTGAAAGATCTTTGTCTGCAATTGTTGAGTCGAAGTGGCTGCTGTGAAGGAGGGTAGGTATTTGATGAAGATGTTCCATACACAGTGGAAGATAGTTTTACTTATCATAGGCATTTATTCGCCAGCTGTGTTTAACATATTGGACAATCATTTGAAACCCAGCAATGTCTGTGCAAAATGGGCCACGCATTTGTTGACGGCTAATCACAAACAGAGAGTTTTATTTTTCGATGCAAAGGGACCGGTTGTTCAGGTACCTGTGGTCGAGTCTGCTTGTGTCACGGGATATTTTTATGCCTCCAAGGTGTTGCCAAAAAGTTGTGGAAACTTAGCCAACCCCGGTCCTCCCATTGGTACCCGAGGTATCCATCCACACTATGACAACTCACCGGCACATAAATCCGCCGTCGTGACAGACTTCCTGAAGGAGCACACCATCCGAACTTTGTCACAGCTTCCATACATATGATCCATACACATGATTTGATATGTTGTAAACAATGTAGTGCTGTCATAAACTGTAAATTTTGTATTTATTGTGTTTACAACATATAAAGTCACTTTGAGCTAAATCCGTTTATAAAAGATTCGCTGTGAAGGGTTGACGGTTTTAAAACCTCCGTGCGGTTGGAAGTGATGTGCATTGTTTCTGTGTATGAACAACCAACCAAAGAGTGAATACAAATGGCATTTAAGAACTGGATAATAAGACTAAGAAAGTGTTGAGGTGCATAGCTGCCACTCCAAAGCATTCCGATTATCCATCGAACTACTTCTGCATTCGTACCACTTTTGCGTAGAACTAACCGAATAATTTCTGATCACATTGCAGAAATAGCCTAGGTAAACTACAGCTTATTTATCAGGGTAGAAATTTAAGGCAAACAAAATCTATTTTTTTTTTCTGCAAATAACTACGCCGACTTACATCCTAGACTTGTTTCTGTTTCTAAGAAGATAATATTAGACAGATTTATGAGGTCGGCGTAATTTAAAACAACATTTCGAAATAAGCTCTTATGAACTTTTTGCCGACATTACATAAAAACCATTAAAGACATTCAAACATGATTTGCAACACATACTAACAAAGTATAATACATCGATACAATTGGATAAAACACATGGCACATAACTTAAAATATATGCAAGCAAAGCATTTTAGAAGGCGGCAATTAAAAGTGAATTTAGTATTTGGTAAATTAAAAAAGAAAGGTTATGATACATTTAAGGATGATAAAAGCCAAGTTACTAAAAATTATAGGCAAAACTCTACATTTATGTCAAACGCAAAATCGCCGATTTAGGACTATACCCATGCTAATAAGCAGATTATGCCTAACTTAAAATGAGAGGAGCTAATAGTAAGGAATTTGATGGTACCTAAGACAGGACAGATAAAACAGAACGTAACACAGGTAATAGTTGTCGTTGAGGTAGTGGAGTTGGGGGTGGGGGGGTGTGTGTGTATTATTTGCAGATATTACGTTTACAGTCTTTACTATTCCAACATAAAATTTATGATTTAAAGGAACTAAAATTTAATTGTTTTCTAAAGTGATTAGTTACCTCATTCCAATGAATGGCAGCTGCATATCTAAGAAGCATTTTTGCCACTCATTGAGATTTTAATTCTTGGGACATCTAAAATATTTGAATATCAAAAATTGTATTTATTGTGTTTACAACATATCAAATCATCCAAACATTTTGTAGCACACTTGTTCAGAATTTTAAGTCTCTAGAGCCATAGACCAAAGGGCTGGCATATTTTCGTTATGTAAGGGTTTATCATAACTGCTTGTGTAATCGTCATAACACGCTCTTGTATTTTTTTCAAGTTTAATAGTGTTCATGTCGCGGCAGAAATGCCAGGTTTGGAGACAGAAGTTCAAATTGGAAAGGATGAATGTATGTTAGATTGTCAGTTTCTGGAGTCTCGTTAGCTTGTGACCGTACGTTTCAAAACAGGTTGTTGCCTTGAAGCAAGGATGTTTTCCATGTGAATCGAATTGCAGTTGATAGTCAACATGAGTTCCTAGCAGTTTAAACATTTCTTCACAGTTTATGACAGCACTACCTATTATATTACAGGCTTCGGACTGAATATTTTTTTATTCTCAGCTAATCAAACTTTTTAGGGTTTTCTTGCAATTTGTTCGCAGTGAACCAGTCAGTCTGAATGTTGGACTTTGTATTAAGTGTGTTAATCAGTGTTGAAGTCCGGCGGGGAAAAGAACAAAGTGTTAGCGTTATATAGCTGTGAATTGGAGTCCAGCAACTCAAGACACCCCGCATCTTAATGCGCAGCGTACAATTGGCAGATACCTCTGTAAGAGTCCAGCTGAGCCGTCTGACATACCATTAGCTCTTTGATTGCAAACGAAAATATCACGAGGGGTACTGTAAAAAGCCTTGGATGAATTCATTAGAACTGCAGCTACATATTTGATTTCGTCAAGAACTTTCTTCAAGTCTTCAAGTAAACATAATATAGTGGTCTGACATCCATAACATTTACTGAAGGCTCCAAAATATGTGCTTCAAATGTTCTAAAAACAAGGATGCTAACTAGGTTTCAGTTGATTTATCACACAGTTTAGACATGATGGGCAGAATGCTGTCAGGTCTGTAGTTACTTTAACTGAGGGGATTGTTTCTTTTGAAAATCGGAATTACTTGAGCTTTCTTCAGACGATCAGGAAAAAGTAATCTTTTTACTTAAAGCTGTAACGTCGCCAACAAGGACTGGTGGCCGGGCTTTTAACATTTGATCCCCTCCTGTTGCTTTATTCAAATTTAAACTTCTTATCATTATTTACGCTTCTTCATGGTTAACATGCTTCAGTTCAAAAATTGTATTTATGTTAATATTATCCACAATAGCCTTCAAATTCTTATAGATTAAATAGTCAAAAGAAACATCATTTCAAATGTCTAATGCTACATTTACATAAAAATAATTAAACTATTCCTATATTTTTCTGACAAGTATTGTTTTCAATTTTTGTACCTTCGACGATATGACCATCTTGACCATCTGAATATTATTAGAAAAATATGGCTTAATATTTGAAAAGAAGTTCCTAGATTTAATGCCCCCAGCACATCTTTCTAAGAGGTACGTCCAGAAACTTATTCGTTAATCTGTTTACCAAATTTCTCGGTTTCTATACTTTTCCCAAGCTTTGCATAGTCTGTATTGAGTGTATTTTGTAAACATCATATGCTTAGAATATATAGCTTTCATTAGTTCTTTGCTCATGCAAAGTAATGGTTTTCTACGTGGATATGTATGTTTTATTGGAGGTTGTTTCTCTATAACATTTAACAGAACCTTTTCAAAGTTAACATAGTCAAACGTGACAGATTCTGAGTCATACTGCAAGACAGCATTTTAAAAATCATTTACATCAAAATCTTTGAAACAGCTTTACGATGTTTTTATTCTGGTTGCAGAACCGTGTCTCTTAGCGGAGACAAACCGTATTATTAGAATCACCTATATATCCAAGATGGTCCGAATAGCTTTCGGCTTGCTCGCAAAATTCTCAAAATCTGGCATCCAAACAACTTCTTTGGGATCATGTTACGATACTCACCTTTAGTGACGGTAGAACACCATGAATACAGAAGGTTTCAGCATAAATTTGCTTCCTGAAATATAAATACATGCAATCTGATTATCCGGGAAACTTTATTTCACCAATACATTTAACAATTTGACGTAATAATTTGCGTCATCTTGCTTTTGAAATGTGACTTAAATTAACTAAATTCTGCTTTCCAAAGCAGGAAATAAAGACTATCAATAAACGAATCAAACAATACATTGAATGATATAAACTGGATATAGGCGCACGAACACGGAAAGCTAAAATACAATCAAACCTGTCATAACGGTCACATATACATAGCGGTCACCTGGTCCCAAGGCCCATTCTAATACACCCACCCCACCTCCAAAAATTTATGTATAAATTGTTTGTGTATGACTCTCACTTGCCATTTGCAGTTTCGACAAGGCATATGTGAATTGATGTGAACACATTTCCTATTCTGCATGTACTCACAGTGCTCGAGTCACGATACCATTCTAACTCAAAGGTGTCACTATGTCGGGTTTTAAAGCGAGGCAGTTTTTTTTATTACAGGAAAGGGTCAAAGCAATTCGTTTGCTGGGTGCTTGAAAGAGTAGGCGTGTAGTCGCAATAGAAAAGGTAGTCGGGCAAACTCAGATCCAAGGAATTATTAAGCTTAATCGAGATATTATAACATATTTTGAGAACAATGTTAATAGGGAGTATACAATGTCAAATTCAAAAGCGGAGCACTTTGAATCATTGGGGTAGAGGGTAGAAGCAATTCGATTGCTGGATGGTGGTAAAAGTAGTCGTGTTATCACAGTAGAACTGGAAGCTACTTTTCTCCGGTGTGACATGTATATTTAGATATCAAATATGTATTTACCTATGAATTAAAGCTATCTCTGATGAAAAAAAAAAATCTTTTAGATGATATATTAGTTTCATCCCTATTCACTAGGTTCAGGCGTCATTCAGTATATAAAACTTCTCAGTACAGGTAGGCGAAGTTATGGTTCATGGATCAAAAAGAATAGCCACATATGGCCTTCTTTTGATCCCCTTTTCGTCAAAGTCCTTTCACATAAACTGACAGTCTTTTGATCTTGGTGAACTAAGCAACTCATAATCCAGATAGTGTTTTTGAAGCATGAGTAGCTGTTTCCAAGCCTAATTTATACCAGTTGGTCAACCAATCAGCCAGTCCTCTGTTTTACAGTTAGATGTCAATCTATGGCTAAACTGTTTTGTCATGGTGCACAAAACATACTAATATCAGTAATTATCTCAAGTCGGTGATTATTTAATTTAAAGGATGGATTAAGGTGAGCTGGTGCAGTAATCATGTTTAGAACATAAATTTGGAAGAGAAAAACACATGTATATTATGATTTTGCTGAATGATGCACATTAAAAAACAACAACAATAATAATAATAATAATAATAATAATAACGGTATTCAGTATTTGTTCAAGAACCAGTTTTGAAATGTGAACTTGCTGTACAAAAGTCAACTGTGTACAAAGGTCAGTTTTTGCCTTTCCCCATGGGTGGGCGCTATTGACAGGTTTGACTATAAAAAAAAGTGTTACCAAGTTATACAAAAAACCCGCATACCTTTTTTTTTTAAAATGTGTTATATTTAGAATAGTATGGTTTATTTTATTTCCTAAAGATGAATATTAGGCATATTTACATACTTTTATTTAAGAAACAATACTGTCAGACGTTAAGTAAGTTTGGTAGTGGTCTGGCATCAACTGTACTTACACCTGTACCGCAGTAATATACCTAAAGGTAACAAAAGACATACTCGGTGGCTAATCATATCAAAAAGGAGTAATATGGGGAGTATAAAATAGCCCTTCTCTTTGAAGATTATAATTCCGGACAAACAGACAGACAAAGAAAGAAAGACAGAGAATAGCAAATAATTCCACGTATGATACATTTAATTAGCTTTACTTAAGTTCAAAACTCCAGGTCGGGTTAATGGGTAAATATGGTTTGAATTTGTACAAAAAAAATGAAATGGAAGTGTTACTTTTCGATCGAAGGCCTGCGCTGGAAGCAGGCGTGCGATACAAATAAAAGATGGGGTTTATTTTTCAGTGGAAAACTGCCATATTATACTTGAATGCTTTATGTATGCAAATTGTCAATGAGTACAAATCTGTCACAGACAAGAAATCATATCGCTGTTCACGTCACAGTAGAACCACAAACTTTAACGATAAGTAATCGTAGTACATCCACAGGCTTTAAAGATAAGTAATCTATGAAAGGTACATGAAGTGTGTGCAGAAGACAACTTAGTTTGTTGCTTGTGTCGTAGTGCAACTGCATGCGTCATAACAAGCAGTCTCTGAAAGGTACACGGAGTGTGTAATGACGAGTTTTGTTGTTTGCGTCGTAGTACAACCATATGCGTTAAAGATAAATAATCTATGAAAGGTCAACGAATACTTGAACGCTTTCTCAGGACATATGTGTTCAAACTATGCATTAACAAAATTGTCATGTGTGTGAATTATTCACAAGTTTACTAAAGATGTAAGCTTGAAAAAGAAAATTTAATGATGTAAATAGTACAGTTGAAAAAAAACAAACTGCTGATCCCCACAAAAGTAATGAATTATTTGAATACTTATGTAATTTACCCTCGTTCATGAAGTACATATTTTATACTTGCTTCAATTTTCTCTTTAAATACAAGTTTTGGTATTGTTGGCGAAAAGGAAGATTTTATTAACATGGTTATGTGTTGTGTGCTAAATTATTTATATTTGGAAGAAAATATTCAAATGTAAAATAACTTCTTTTACCACTTGTAAAGTAATCGTGAAAATAGAGCAAATAGAAAAATAAAATTGTTAACCTAAATCAATGAAATATTAGAAGTAGTAGAAAAGGAACAATAAATAGGCTTTCTTTACGATTTATTCTTTCAATAACATAGATCGCGAATCTGAAATCTACATTTATGCATTTACTCTCTCTCTCTCTCTCTCTCTCTCTCTCTCACACACACACACACACACACACACACACACACACAAACACACATCATAAATTATAAACAGAATTTTCATCATTAAGCAGTTATATCCTCACCTTGTCAGACTTAATGACCTTCTTTTCAGCACAAGAACCCCCTTAGTGATTGTTATTTTTAAAAGCAAATTTAGTATTCCGCTTGATTTTTATGAGATCTTGGCTGAATTCTATTGACAGCGTCCTGTGTCATCGTTGAGTTACTGCCAGTGGGGGTACTAAGGAAGGTGCGAGGGGTGGGGGTCCGCCCCGGATGACATCCAGAAAGGAGGCGGGGGTGTCTACTTTCCAAAAGACGAAACAGCCATTTTAGTTCATCCACAAACAAATATAATAAACTAAACATACAGTCTACTACATGAGTGTACATGGTTTGTTTATTAAGTAGTTCCTAATACCGTATTCTATGTTTAGGTACACGTGTCGCACACGTGCGTGCAATATCAAGTTGCACAGTATAGTAGAATACTCCACGATTCTGCCAATGTAAAGTTAACGTAAAACAAAAAGAGTGTATATATATATATATATATATATATATATATATATATATATATATATATATATATATATATATATGACGTAAAATTTAAATGAGATGAAAGATCGAAAACATTGTTTTTAATAAGATTTCAAGGAGCACTACTGCATACTATGAAACAATATAAAATTCCAGGAAGCTCAAAAGGAATGTCGTCCTTGTAAAAACACAACTTTCTGCCCCTTCAAGTATATTTCAAATATTTGGACCGGCATACATAATCTAAATCAAACTTCCAGATTTCAAAAAGGCGACGTCGGTATTTCCATATTCGAACAGACCGCTCCGGTGGCCTAGTGGTTAGAGCGTCCGCCTTGGATGCGGGAGGTCGTGGATTCGATCCCTGGCCGAGTCATGTCAAAGACTTATAAAAATGGTACTAACAGCTGCCTCGCTTGGCGCTCAGCATTAAGAGGTTAGTGTTAGGATAATGTGCCTGGTGTCAGGATAATATGACTGGGTGGGGCATCATTCTACATGTCTGCGGCATGATGTCCCAGTGCTAGACGTCACTATAAACTGCCACACTGCAGAACATCGTAGCGATATGACTGAAAAATTGTTAAAGTTACGTTAAAAATCCAAATCACACACACACACACACACACACACACACACACACACACACCATATTCGGACAACTGTGGCTGTTACCGTGAAAGCTCGTGATCCCACGTAAACATTAAGATTATCGGATACGCACATCTCAGAAGAATAAATGTATTTTGCGGAACACCTGCCTTTACATGCCAGATTATTTTGATGAAGAAGACGGAAAAAGAAGAAATGGAAGACAGTACAAAAGATACAGTGGAGCTATACGCTTTCAACCTATATGGAAAATGGCTTAAAGTAAGTGGATATGAGAGAACTAGGGGCGTATCAAAACTATTATACAAACACTGGGTTATTAATGCTCTAGAATCTTGATGGTGCCATAGTTTACATTCCATGTTAGTTGCAAATTTAAATCACAATGATATTTTACATTAATGATGGAGGAATGGAAATGCATTCAATCAGATGAATAAAGTTATCGTTCCTGGAAATTTACGTGGAGAGTGAAGATGTACATATAGACTTTCATCCTTTTGACCTTTAACTGAGTGCACGATTGCAGTACATGCTATCTGCATAACCACATGTAATTAACATTGCTTAATTCAGATAATTATTAATGTTAAACCACAAATTCAGTTCCTTTAATCAACATTTCTTTGCCGTATATTGTATGGATTGCAGATGCATTCGGCAGGGTATCATACTTGGCGATATTGTTGGATACACATACTATTTTGAAAAGGATCGTTAATATTTTTAGAAAAATCTAAATACCTGAAGTATTTATGGTGGAAATCTAAAAGATGATTTTGTGTCATCTTCAATGACAGGACTATGACATTGGGTTTTTTGTTCTACTCTCTGGTCTTGCCTAAGGATGGTCTCTGTGCGTATTCTTCCACTGTGTCACAACTTGGAAACTATTTGGATCCCCAGTCAAGACCCATATATGGATCTGAAGAACATGGGACAGAACTAGACCTACCGCCAATCTCAATACAGTCTTTGGGTAATGACCCTTAGGTTGTGGACTGGCCCCTTTGTCCTTAATTGGAAACAATTGAGATCCACACCTTATAACCATATATTGGTCAAAGGACATGAAAAGAGATCAGACAAATTTCCAGTAAAAACCATCAGGAAGGAGACATGTTGAAAGGAAAGAGGAAAAAAATTAGACATATGTCCAGCACAGACCCTGCATTATACCCCTGTGGTTGGGAACTTGAACCTCCTGGCTCATAACATGGAAATTGTTAACATCTCCATCCTATAAATATATACATACATTTAATGGTCACACACACACACACACACACACACACACACACACACACACACACACTATTTATCATCTGTCTTGCATGAACTTGTGAAGTGACAAAATTTTATTTCCCATTTTGGATCAGAAATACACTTTGGCATCTAAAAAGCCATAATTATATTTGGTTAATACATTCCAGAGGTATTTTAGGCAGTTCTATTTTTGACAGCTTACGTATCAACTAGTTGAAAATACATGTTTTCGCATCTTCCCCCAAAATACATTGGTAATAGTTTAATTAAAGTATTGGATGAAATATTTTTTATGTCATAACCTACAAACAAATGTGTGTATCTTGGTTACAAAGACATCCAGGTGAAAAACAATTTTCACATCTTCAGAACCACTTCTTTCAATGTTGTCAAACTTTCCACAAAAAAAATGTTACAATTTGAGATGTTCTAATTACTGATGTTTCGCATGCTTCCATAGCAACCAAGTATCTTCAACAGCCAGGTAGAAATATGTGATAATTTTTAAAAATCTATTATTATGTCAAAATTATAAATAAAAGAAATATCATTTACATTTACCAATTGTTGTATGTATATAGAACAAAAACATGTATGCTGAAGGACAAACGAATTATGTTGGCTGAGTGGATGGGGAACCTTGGATTTAATTTCATACCAGAAATAGTTTGTCTCTGTTACCTCAAGTTAATCAATTCTATACAATAATACAAATGGATATAATATGTTCTTTTCACAAATTAGAGAGATTTTTAAAAATAAAAGTTATCTGCTGGCTGGAAATATGTAGTAATCTTGTTAAAATATTCCACCCCCACCCCCTCGAAAACTAAATGGACTGTCAAGGACTTGAATGCAATAATGGAGAAAAATTGATGAACCAAGTTTTATCGGCAGATTCCAATTTTTTATTATCATTATTTCAATCTAAGCCTACTGAGCCATACTTGGTTCTTATAAAGTATATTTCGTCTACCCCTTGATAATTCTCTTTATTTTTTGGAACGGAGTCAAGAGTTACGACCTGTTCAAAATATTTCTGTTTATAATATCATGTCATTATGTTCACGGTATACTGGATTTTTTTTGTCCATCTATGTCGTTGAATCTATCTGTCTTGGTGGTATATGGGATTTGCTTTGTCCAACAATGTCTATGGATCCATCTACGCCAATGGATCCATCTATGACTGTGGATCCATCTGTGACTGTGGATCCATCTGTGACTGTGGATCCATCTATGCCTATGGATCCATCTATGACTGTGGATCCATCTGTGACTGTGGATCCATCTGTGACTGTGGATCCATCTATGCCTATGGATCCATCTATGACTGTGGATCCATCTATGACTTTGGATCCATCTATGACTGTGGTTCCATCTATGACTGTGGATCCATCTATAACTGTGGATCCATCTATGACTGTGGATCCATCTATGCCTATGGATCCATCTATGATTGTGGTTCCATCTATGACTGTGGATCCATCTATCTTACCTATTCATTATGACGCTCCTCTAAAGCTTCAATTATTAACATTAAACATGCACTGTGTGTGAATTGGAGATAAATATGTTTGTGTACCATATAAATAAACAAACAGAGAGAGAGAGAGAATAGATGTTACAACGTAAACTTTCAATTGGAAACATTTTGAGATGACCCCCTTGATCCCATTACACAACAAACTAGCTTTATCTACTGTTCTAAAACTGCATATTAAAACTGCTGTACTTAAAAGAGATTACATTACTATGTATTCAAACTATTTAATCCCATTGGCGACACCGGTACATACTCATCAGCGGTGGTACCTGTGCGGGCCCCCTGCAAAATGAGGACAATGGACCACCAAATTCTAATTTCTAAATCACCAAAGACATTCTGTGACATATTCATAGAGAAATACAGGTTTGTTTTCAAAATCAAATTGTTAAATAATCTGCGTTAGTTATAATATATCTTAAAATAACTCCGAAATTGTCGCCGCCCCCAACCCCGCTTGCGGGTTAGGCTCACTAAGGCCGCTACTGCTTTTATTATCACATAAATTAGTGTGAAATAATTAACATCCACTGCCACACTGTTTACGCCACAGATCATTTTGATTTGTCACGTGATCATAATACATCGTAGTGAAGCTCTATTTTTAGACGAGGAAATCCCTACATGCGTCGAAGTTTGGCTGTTTTTAAATGTAATTTTCAGCCTTATTGGATTGAACATGAGCCTCTTTTCAAAATTGTTCTTCATTTCGAATCAAACTGAGAAAATGAATGCGAAGTCATTTTTTAATTTTTTTTTAAAATTTATGCAGTAGATCCCCTGTAATACATGGCAAGGTTTTATTTATTTTACTTAAAAGTAATGATTGTTATGCCTACCCAATGGACTCCCTATATTCGTACATGGACCCGTCTTTTTATCAGAAACAACAGTTTCCAGAGACTGAGGGCCCATTGTCAAAAGCATATACAGAGTTCTGAATGAGAGCCCAGACCAACTAGCAACAGGATTTTTTCTCTCACTTTTTCATCAGGAAGACCTCGAAGCAACAAGATTTTCGAGCCACGGGTGGCTGAGTGGCGTAAGGTGCTCGCCTGTACAGATCAGTCACACCTCACCTGTGTCGATGGGAGTTCGAGTCTCTGCTCAACCAACATAGGTATGCGAGAAAGCTTGCCAGTAGCATCCACTAAGTTGGTGAGTTTTCCTGGGTTCATCCTCCGTATATACTTTGTGCCGCGATGTATAATCCATCATATGCTGAAAAATTACGTTAAACCTCACAATGCAAAATCAAACCTACAAGACTGTATTTCACAAGAACGTACAGTATTTTTTTCAATCACATTTCAGGCACACAATGAATAAAAACAGAAAAAAACACCTAAACAATCCACTCATAAATTTAAAGTACTGCATTCATTGTATGAACTACTTATTGTATTGGTTAACTTATATACTTTAAATTAGAATAATCTTTCTTTTAGTACAAACATGACATGGATTACAGTGAAAAAAAGGCAACATTGATCGAATGTAGCACAGCTTGTAAATACTGAAGAGTAGCAAGGGAGATAAATCTATTAGTACGTCATTATGCATTGAAGAGTTACTTCCCTTGCTATTACACGCACACACACACACACACACACACACACACACACACACACACACACACACACACACACACACACACACACACAGCCTGTTCTCGTACAACTTATCTCATGTTATTTGTTCTAGTTTATTTTATTTTTTAAATCCAGAATATGACTAGGAACACTTTACAAGTATATAATGTGTTTACTTTTTTTTAAAAATAAAAGATCCTAAAATGCATCTTGGATGTATTTGAGTATATTTAAACGCAAAGTATTTAAAAAGTTAATGGTGAAGTGAAGTGATTGTTCAGTTGGGTTGAATTGACTGAGTCAAGGGCATATGACATCAATTGAATGAATTGACGTTGCTGCAGATCGCAGAGCATGTGAAATTGGGCGCACCTTGTAATATGAGGTCTTTTACTATGCTTATAGGCAGAATGACTTCCGGAGCTCATATTTTTACAACATCTAGGGGAAGCAATAAGGGTTCAAGTTAGCCATTTAACTGACGTGATCTAGTGGCCAATGAGATGTAGAAACGTAGATGACACTAAGAAGGAATGATAAAGTCTTCTGCCATTTCTGTCAGACTGAGAAAGCTGTAATTTGCAAGTGACACTGTAAGAAAGAACGAATTTATTGAACGTCTTCTGCCTTTTCTGTCAGGCTGAGAAAGCTGTAATTTGCCACCATTGAAAACTATATTCAGAAATATGTTGTTCACATGACACAATACGAACATTGTCAACGTTTTCTCTGATAACGTATGTGATGGACTCTGCTGTCGTTGAATGACAAACACCCACCAAATTTATGAGTGTTCAAACTAACTAGGACTGATGTTAGTTCTCTGGAAACGGCAGAGTGATGTTCTGCGTGTGATTAATCCCATCTCTGCTCATGTTCAAACTTCATAAATGGCAGCCACATGGTTTAAAAGACCGAAGAGTGCAAACCAGCTTTTAAAAAAGTTAAATATATTAAATTTTTGCACTCATTTAAATGATGAATAATCAAAAATATGTTAAAATTATTCTATATAAATAGATGAAAAATGAAGATTTATATCACTTATTAATTTATTCCAAAGCAAATGATAGAAACGAGATACAAGGAACCTAAACTATTTATTCCAACTAGAAAAGAATTGGGATACATGAGTATACCAAAAAGGAAACAAAATTATCAATAAAACCGCAGAGTATTATTGAAAAGAAATACTGTTTGTTTGGGTTTAACGCGATTTATCAGCACAAGGTGGGATATACATAGTGATCGGTTAAGGCGAGCGCTTTATACAACTGGGCCACCAGGTGCCCCGAAAAGAAATGTAAATAAGTACAGATTGTATGGCAGTAATAATAAAATTTGTACGAGTTTTTCATTGGGTTCTGTAAAAGTATAGATGTGCTTAACAATTACCATAGAACATTACATAACAGCAAACATAGGAAGTAGTAGAGGAAAATAGGACTTTGAGATTTGAATGACCTTTGACCCCCCACCAACCCCTCCATCAGTACATATTTGTAACGAACCTGTATCTTAACTTGAAACAGGTTAGAAAATATACTTGTCAGGAGAAGGCCCTCTCTCCCACTCCAGAACGGTCTAACAGTGTTTCCCCCGATCATATTTGTATTAACCAGGTTTTCTAGATTTTAGACCCCTTCCCCTGTAAAACACCCTCCCCCCCATTCCTATAACAGACTATCTTTCGAACAATATACATGTTCTTTGCCTGTAGTCTAAACAGAGATTGCAGTGTTGCGATCGATAAATGTCTAAAAATTGACTGCAGTGTTTATGAATGACCGGAACTGCGTCATAAGAATGGTCTGGAAGGATGATGAAATACTGTGCAATTTCCGGAAGGATGATGAAATATTGTGCAATAAGAACATTCTGGAGAGAATTAGCCGGGCTATATAAAGCCGCCCAAATGTTCAGTCTGCAGAGATGCGCTTCGCTGAGAGGATCAAAGGTAAGTGAATTTTTTCGAAAATTTAGGTTCTTTATTTTCAGAGGTCTTAAAGAACTTCATCGTCAATAATTAATATTTCTACAGTAGCTACCAGAAATAATTTGTCATCATGTTTATACAAATGAAATTTAACTTTCCCACTTACTTTTCGATGGCATCCAAATAACTCTTTCATTGTTACCCTGTTGACATAATACTTATAACCTTTTGCAAAAACCTTCGACCGGTTTAGGTCAATATTTTTTTTGGTATATTTTTCCTGGCTGATTGGATTATGAAGATTATTATATTTTTGTCCGAGATTGTCTCTCAACTTTTGAAGATAATCAAAATATTTGCTGTCATCTGATTTAATAAGCGAGAGTTTTATTCTGTCAAATTTACTAAAACAAATACCTGAAATTTCATCATTAAATTCAAACCGTAGTGGTTGGTCGTTAATCATCAACACCTTAACCTTACTATTAACTCCATCGGCTAATGTTAAATTTTCAAACATTATTTCTAAAGTTTAGACAAAAAATGTCCAATAGCTAATGTATTAACCCCGTCCTCGCAATAGCGTTTGTCATCAAAATTACTTAGTCCACGTTTAATAATTGTATCTGTTTCAAGTTTGTGATGATTTGATCTAATAACATTTGTTTTAATAAAGCTGACATTATTGTTTAGTGCTGTTTTAAAATCATCAAATTTCATACATTTTTTCACATACCCACCAGGAATACCTTTTCCTTTTTTTTTTGGTCATTTTATCGTCATCTAAAATTATCGCGTACATTTTACTTCTTAGTCCGACAAATTCCTTAACTGGCACAAACATAAATTCGTCCTTAAATTTGAAAATAACTTTCTTGTTAGTTGGATCATGAAATCCACTACTCTCCGGATAGTCTGATAAATCAAATAGGTCACGGTGGTCATAAATATCCTGATAGACATCCTCACATTTTATATCATAAACTAGCGAATCTGCATCGGTAAACAATAAGTTTGAATCTGGCCAGACTTTCTTAACAATTCCGTAGTGAAAATCGTACGTCAACCACTTTGATATGTCCAATACCGACGCACCAGCGTAAATCGGTTTATTTAACTTTAAATTTGTCCTTCGTCGCTGTATTGCAACGAGAATGTCGTTAAATATTTTCATACTGACAAAACCGTCATCGTTAACTAATTTATTCCTGCAATTTATGTCGTTTGCAATCTCAATATTTACGCGTTTTCGAATATTCTCCATTTCTTGCCAAATACGGAATTGTTCATAAGTTTAAAGAAGTTCTTCTCAAATTCAGTCCTAGAAGTTGCGCAACGTTTGGTATTTAAATCAATATAATCTGCCATCCAACGAGATTGTTTGAATTTTAACACGCGATGAACTTTCCTTAAGACTAAGCCGTGGTCGACTGCTTGTTTTAGGTTTCTATAGAGCAAAACGTAATTCCGTTTACTGAGTAAATTTGGAACTAGCTTATTAACAATCGAATTTTTTGCTGTTGTTGCTGCCTGTTGTTCAGGTGATAATAAACTATAGTCTAGCACTATCGACTCTGCACAAAACAGATAATCGTTATGTAGGTTGTGCAGCGACTCAGATAATCGAGATCTACTTCAACAAAATAACTGAAATTTTCTGGGAGATTTTTTTCTGTTTCGCTAAGAAATTGATCTCGAGTTATCCAATGATATCCACTGCACGGCATCAGCTCTGACATTGCCCAACCATACAAATTATTAGGATCCGGATAAATAATATAATTTGACGGTAAATGTTTATTGTAATTTATTATTAGCTACTGCATATTTTTTTGTTATAACGCTAATTCCGCCTCTGATACCTTTTTCAATAAAATTAAACATATCAACGTCTGTCAAGAGATCCAATTCTATCTTACTTGTTTTTAGCAGAGCATCCCAAGATAGTCCTGGTGCAGAGTAATACCAGCAGGGGTCTAATCCATAATTTTCATGACTAACTCGACGAAAACTCTCGAAAACATCAGCTAATAATAACACATCTGTTTTCAAATATAAATCATGATAATCACCGAATGTCCTGCATCAAAATTGATTGCAAATATCTTGTGCATATTGGTACTCGTCGTCTGAAATACCTTCGTCTTTCAGCTGTGAATAAAACTTGTCTTTGCCAGGCAGAGAAGTTTCACCAAATCTGCTCCAGTCGTCTAGGTATTCATAAGGAAAGACACATTTTGTTTTTGTCAGATCGACGTAGTTTTCACCAAAGCAACTTTTTAGATTATTGAAATTGTTACAACCTTTTACAAGTTCATCTAGCGGAGCTGCCATAAATTGCAGACTGTCAATGAAACGTAATTTGCCAAGCGTAACTGATATATATTTTTCAAAATTATTTGGTATACATTTTACTACATTGTCGAGTTTTAGCTTAGATTTAATTTCCTCATTGCCAAAAGCTTCTACAATGATATGACTATCATAACCACGACAATTATGTAAAACTACAGGAATAAATTTTGGTGCATGAAATTTTAGATTGCAATTGTTATGAGCTGCTCCTCGATATTTGCCAGTTAGATGACAGTGATCTCGCACTTTATCATGGACTCCGTTAGAGTCTACTAACAACGTTTCGCAGATATGACAATGAACTGCATTATCAAAATCAAGTTGTTCTTTGGATGTTATTTTCATTAGGGCTGTTTTGAATTTCGATATTTTATTAACATCATCTATTAAATGTTTTAATAACCACACAGCCGGATCTCTGCCACGATATAACTTCACTGGACTCGGAAAATTATCATTAGCACAACAAACTACTTTGTAGGAAACCCCGCAAGGAACATGTTGTTGTATTTTTCTTGTACTCGATTTATTTGGATCATTTTCTGCACCTGCCACAGGAACAAGTAGACACTCAAAATCTGCATAAATATCAAATGGGATACTTAGCTTATGATTATAACTTTTAAATTTTAATACTTTTTCTTTCTCTGTTGGCATTGTTATTCTTTGAACGTTAACACAATATTTAACATGCTCTTGCAGTTTTTCAGGTTTAGAAAACCCTTGTAAACATCTGTAACAGAAATATTTTTTCCATGATACTTATTATACTGTCTGCCAACTAACCCGTTAAAGTTGTTTATCCAACAATAATGTCCTTTATAAAATAACAAATTTATTGTCAACTGCGTAGCATTTTCTGAAATATATCTCGGGTAAACATTTTCACGCTCATCTAGTCCGAAAACATTGACTGAAATATTGTTTTGTTTTTCAAACTTTGGTATCTGATTTTCTGCCACTGGAAAAGTTATTCCGTCAAAATCCAATTCATTTCTGTACGGAAAATATTTTTCTACTTGGTTGGAGTTACAATTTTGAGGATGTCTTGCAGACAAAATTGCCCAACGGAAACACTCATTGTCGCTGTTTTTGATATTTATACAACATTGTTTGTTTTTAATTTTTTGAGGGAGATCAATGTAAGAACTACCGCGAAGTACGTTATGTCTTGCTGTGTGAAATAAAACTTCCTTTATCATTTCAAATTTCCAACCTGATTCTGATGAAGTAAATTCCTCAAGCTTTATCCAAATTTCTTGGTGTATTTCATTGGCAACCGTGCCAATATTTGTTGCAGTTAATATTTTTCGTGATTTAGCTGTTAAATATGGCTCGGCAATTTCGCTGTCGAAATTTGCATTTTCAAAAATTATATCAAGTACATCTTTTTCGATTGCACGTAACTTTGATAAAATTACATGATATTGCACTATTAGCTTGATACTTTTGTGAACTGCAAGTTCTTGAACTATAACAGGTTGTAAAAGACGAAATAAATTTGTGGAGTTAAAATATGCTAAAACATTTTGATTATCAAATTTATAACTTTTATCATAGCCAGAAAATGCACTAGCAATTTTTTTCAACATTTTCGGATAGGCTCTTTCTGGCAATATCTCGCAATTTTAACATTATATGTAATATTTTTATATTCAATTGGTTTTCTGTTTATTTTCAATTAGAAATATAATTTCTTACAGGTATAATGTCAGAAAATATAACAGCAGAGGAACATGAAGAATATCACGTTCACCCAGAGTACAACTTATATGCAGGAAACACACTTGGTTCAGTTATTCATGTCAGGTACGGACGACCTTTTGGTAAAGCAACTCCAGCTGGAATGATAATAAATGTGAAAGGAGATAATACAGATAGAATCGAAATGTTTAGAAAAGATTTTATTTACACGTTATTTTGTGGAGACATTCCAAATGGACAGCGAGTTTATCATGTTAACGGTGCAGTTAATGATGATAATATTGAAAATTTATCATTGCAAGACGAATTTCAGCCTCATCCAGTATTTGATCTGTATGAGGCTAATGACAAAGGAATTATTAGACATAAAAAAAACAAAAAATGTTGTTGGAAATTTAAGAAAAGATGGTTATCTTGGTGTGATGGTACGTGGAATAAAAACTGATCAAGTTCGTTATCTATCTCATAGGTTTGTTTATGAGGTTTTTCATGGCGCTATTTTAAATAATTTGGTTATCGATCATATTAATAAAATTAAAACAGATAATCGTTTAGAAAATTTAGATTTAGTTACATCTCAAGAAAATAGTAGAAGAGGAGATACTGGTGGTGCTAGATATGCTAAACCAATTATCTCAACAAATCTTGAAACTGGAGAAAAATTAAAATTTAAATCAATAACAGCTGCTGCAAAATATCATAAAATTAATCAGGTGTAATAAAATTTGTAGCTGATGGGACAAGAAAATCAGCAACATCACAATCAACTTTCGATAGATTTATTTTCAAGTATATTTCTTAATTCTGTTTTGGTAAGACAATTATGAGCGAACATCAGAACATCATCGCGAATAAATTTTAGTGTTATTAATGCGTTATCATTAAGTTTATTTTTTTCTGCTGCTGTTAAGAGAATTTTATCAGATTCATCTTGCATAACATTAACATCAACAGAATAAGCATATAACTTGACAGACATTTTCTAACTGCTTCAGCTAGTTCTTTATAATTTAATATATTAACTTTCTGATGATATTTCGTTTCGCTGGTCATTATTATTATAATTAGATAAAAAAAATATATTATAATATGGACCTAATGAAACGGCTTGCTGAAATATATGCCGACGACAGCGTCGTCGACAATACAAAAGCAAGTGATAAGATCACCAACGACAGCGTCGTCGACGTTGTCGGGGCCGACAAATCTGATGGTTATAGCCAAGATGATATTTGGTATAACAACGAATCCGAAGATGAAGTAGTTGCCGTCGTTGACACAAAAAAAAAATACAGCAGACCGACAACTGGACGATATAATGTTAAATATCATATAGCTAAAAAAATAATAAAATTTAATTTTACTGTTGCCGAACAGCAAATATTTTGGCAACTTATAAAACCGTTTTTAAATCTAAAGATAACTGGCCAGCAAAGAAGCATAAAATACGATTTTATTTTTGTTAAAATATTCAATTTGATGCCAGTCGATAATACAAGAAAATTACATTTAATTTCCTTATGTAGACCGGTCAAATGTAAATCTGTACTTATGAAATACGAACAAGTATTTATCCAAGTAAGATCGACCGAGTTGGCACCCAACTATTAAACTTATCGCTATACCCGCGCCATTTGACTAAACTTTTGTTGCCGCGCTTCCTAATCACTTTTTCAATAACGAATATATCTTGTTCTGTTTTTTGAACTTCTTGTTCATAAAAACTGCCAGTGATAGGTTCTCCAGCCAGATCTTTTAACGCATGCGTCACTGATATTGATAAAATTTCTTATCAACAACAAATACCTCTTCGCTCCAGTTTGGAGTAAATCCTTTCTCAAATGTTTTTTTCGTCAGAGAACTTCTAACTTATCACCAACTTTAAATTTATGTCTGCGGTACATATTGTCATTTGCTAATATTGGATTTTTAATTGCGTCGTTTGGTGACATTTTGGTGGTTCGGTGCTTCGTGTTATTATATTCATCAACAATTTTTTGTAGATTGTCAATGTATTTATTTGCATTTTTAGCTGTCAAATACTTGTGTATTTTTTCGTTTACTGTGCGGTTAAATCGCTCGACGACAACACTTTTACCTTCATTTCCAGTGACGTATTTTTTGATGTTATTTTGTTCCAAAAACTGCTCAAATATTTTATTAAAAAATTCTGCTCCGTGATCGGTTAAGATTCTGTTTGGTTTTCTTTCTGTACTAACGATGATCTGTTTTAACACATCAGTTATTGACGTTCCTATCTTATCTGGAACTGGTACACTAAAAGCATATTGCTAAAAACATCTACAACATTAAAAATATATCTTTTATTATTGTTAAATTCAGATAGATTTGACATATCAACTAAATCTATTGCCCAGATATCGTCAACGGCATTTGCGACAACCTTACGTCGCGTAAACTTTTTTTTTTAGGTTTGTGTAGCTGAGACGCAAGCGTCTTCGACGCCAGATCATCATATAATTCTCTACCAAGACCAAGTTTATATTTTGCTCCAATAAAACCTTGTACCAGCCTTCGATCAAATCGCTCTCGCATATTCACAGGTTTCATGTCACGAAGTTCGTCTAACATTACTTTATCGCAACCGGCCTTGTCCCCTTCACGGTCACGATAACAAATGTCGTGGCGCATTGCTATTGCATCAACTTGATTGTAAGGCTCTGCTCCTGGCAGCGGATTATCGTTTTCGTCCAACTGTCTGTGTAGCGGATTATAAGGTCCAGTGTATTTATGGCCTGGCAATGTCCAACCGCCTTTTGGTTTTGGTAGTTTGCCAATTAATTTATGTATATCTATACCTGTTCCAATTATTTCCCGGCGATTAAAACGTTGACAGTATGTAACAATTTTATTTTGCTCAAGACAGAGATCTCTAACACAATCGCACTCGCATGTCATTATTTATTAATCGTCTACTAAAATAACTGGGCGACCCGCTCCAGATAATTTCTTTAAGAACGTGCATTTTCTTTTCCGCAGACTGCACAAATACTCCTTAATATTGTCCTATTATCTTTTGTTTTTTCTGTTTTTCATCGCTATTTTCTGTTTTAGTTTTGCACTTGAGACAGTATGTTGACATTTTATATCTACAAGTTTATACAAAAATTCACCGCAATCTTATCATTGGCGTGAGATGGTCGTTTATCAAATTGCAAAATAAACTGTAAAAATTCTGGACTTTTATTCATCTGTTTAATAAACATTATACAATAATATCCACAAGCAGAAGTTCCAGCAGGCTGAATTTGATTAGACGAATAATTTATTATTTTATACCTGGACATGTATTTTTTTATCGCGTCACTTGGTGGAAGTCCAAATGAGTCAAAGTAGTTATTGCCGTAGACTGCTACCCAATGTGTGCCAGATCCGTCATTGAAATCTTGTATATTTATCCCACACGAACCCGGCGACGGCGACGGAATCGCCGCAAGTTCATCTTTAGAACAAACTCCACGGAATCCGGGAACCGATCCTAACTTATCAAGTATATCAAAGTTACTTAACGCAGCCGCGGCTGAGTTCCTGACAATGTTAGTCCTCGGCCGATTCCCAGCAGATTTGGCAGTAGACTTCCCGCTACTCCTGCCAGCAACGGCCTTATAAATCCGCCTTTGTTTCTTCGCGATCGCGTCTTTTTTTTAGTCTTTCTCACCGTCTTTCGTCGTGGCATTATATTTATCTTTAGACAAAAATTTTCTTTATCCCGTCTCCGGAGAAAGCCTTTTTCATTGCGCCAGATACTGCGACAGACGCTGCTGCTAATCCTAGTGTACCAAGTACTGGCAAAAGTTTAGGTATTAACATTCTGACCGCTACAGATAATGCCGGCCCGAAGAAACCGCCATGGTTTGCCATCGCTGTTATTTGTGCGGCACTCAGATTCAACAAAAAAGGTTTTTTGCGATCTCACCTGTTCACCTGATTTTTGGTTAACATTAATTTTGTTAAAGTACCTTTGTCTCCATGTTTTATTTTTAATGATACTGGCCGACCTTTTTGTAAACCCTGTCGGAGTTTTTTAACTTGACCATCAGTTAAATACATTTCTTTTGCAATATATTTTATCATTATATAACGATGACAGATTAAACTTGCACTGACATTTTACCTCCGACAGAGTCAATTGTTATAAATCTGTCGCTGATCACTAACGCATATACGTACAACTGTGCTGCTGAAACTACACCGAGTGTCCAAGAAATTTCAATATCAACTGTAGAATCAACAGCTCTCTCGTTGTGTTTACTAACATCAAAATAAAATATTGGATAAAGTGTACGAAATTCTTCCATAGAAATTTGAGATCCGTCTCCGACATCCTGATATTTCTGCACTGCATCGAGCAGGTACATATATGGCCGAGATACGTTTTTAATAGCGTCATTTGCAAAATTACATTCTATCGCTCGTTCCGGATATTGTTTTGAATTTAGCCTAGCGTATATTCGTCTAACATCGACGTGATCAAATATGGCATTATTCTGTTGTTGGTTACCACGTCGCATTTGCTGTTGGAAGACAACAAACAATTGCCGAGGGAGTTGTTCACTTGACGTTGTTGTGACTCGCCATGTGTAGTCGGTGGTATTTGGAACTGCTGTTTGATATATTTTATGTTGCTGAAAATAAATTCTATTTGTGTGTTTATCGAGTATACTATTTAATGCTGTCATTTTAGTGATTGACGGCGTTATTCGTGGCATCCATAGCGCAAGTTTGTTTATGATAAATTGTACATCGGCTCCGCCTGACCTAAATAGGCAGTCGTTTTGTTCTGCTCGATCTAAAATAAGCGTATGTTTAACTCCACGAAATACTTTATTGTAGTCCCTGCAAAATCCAAATATTGTACTTAATGGCAGCATCATTGTAATTTGACGTGATCCTGCTGCAAGTTCTTTCCTTTTGGAATACCCTTCATTGTAACGTATATTTCTTACGCTAATTGCACCGTTAACTATATTTAACATTGCAATACCGTCCGCAGCTGCTCCTGGTGGTGTTATACCCAAATTATTACAAGCAGCAGTAAGTGAAACTCTTACAGCGTCTGTGTTAGCGGCTGCATCTGGTGCGGCTATACCAAAATTGGCAGCATTAGCAATGAGAAAATTCCTTACAATTACAACATCTGCATTGGCATCAGCTCCATGCTCTAATACTCCTTTTGAAATAAATTCTCCAGATACAGTTCCAGCTCCAGTGTCTTTAAACCACATCATATTAGTCGCAGTTGACCTGGAATAATCATCAGAAAACGAAATAGTATTTAAGATTGTACTTGCAACTTGCAGGTGACTCGAAATATCTTCGACAGTTTAATTAGCTAATTGATATCGAGCACTTTTGAATAAACACCAACCATTATTTATAAGAGCTATTTCTGCGCCTGCTCCAATTGCGACGGGCGGATTAACTACTGTCATAATTTGGCCACGTACTTCTAACATTGCTTTGTGAGGCAGCAGAAATACATCTTCGTCTCTGGTATTAAATGTTCTGACACCGGCCTTATTTGGTTCATTCGAATTTTCGTCGAGATACTCAACATACTCAAATTCTGTTACTGTGTCGTCGACGTCATACGTTTCTGCTAAATCGAGATAATTTTTAACAGACATTATATTTCTGGTTACATAAAATTCACCAATCACTATGTGATTGGTGCCGTTGCTTTAGATATTAATTTTTGTATAATTTGTTCTCTTCGCGGCGATAAAAGTTTTTTTGCTGTTTTTGTCATCCGGTTTCCTGTTTCAGCTGTTGGGGCGATTTCTGATATAATTTGCTTTATATCTGCAGAAACCGGCGGTTTCTCGCCTTTTACCAGCTTTTGTCCCACCTCAGTTCCAGCGGCAGATGCAGCCCCAGTTGCAAAAGCTTTTGACGCGTCAAGTGCAATTGGTGCAACTTTACGCGCTATTCCCGGAAGATTTTCAATAATTTTAGTAAATATATTTCCAAAAAATCCTCCAACTATTTTTCTTCTGTAACCTTTCATTATATCAAGGGGTCGTATAGTTTTTATTGCGCGCGTAGGTGTAGGTAATAAGTAACAACTTCATTTTTCAAATCCAACTGCCGTCCAGATTGATCTGTCAATTGCATATTTATTTGTGTTATCTGATTTTCAACATTTAGCAGATAATAAATAACTTGCCGCGGATTAATTTGCATAAGTGAGCCCGGTGGAACGTTCGGTGAAAAACTATAGATAGTCTGTCCTTTACTGCCCTGGGCTGAGTAAGATCCAGATGCAATAGAACAATTTATTAGTATTGTGTTTACGTCAGTAATATTTACTGGCAGTTCACCGTCATACGTCCTGGTATGACCAGGAGCAGCAGCATAAGTTGAATGAGAAAATCCTATTAATGATGCGATACTTTTTGCAGATGTAAAATCGATTAATATAACATCTTATAGCGTCATTCTAGCTCTTAATGTGTTATAGTTTGGTGTTAGCTCAAGTTTATCAGGTGCAACATTATTTTTTGTCATAAATTCTTTCACTGCTTTATTTAGATCGGTGACATTATAAGCTCCTTGTGGAATTTTTAATACTTTAAACTGCTGATCAGATGCCGTCATAAATGAGAAATCATCATTCACCCCAGTTTTTACGTTGGCCATAGAATGCCATGCCGTGCATGAAATTAGACCGATCTCGTACTGTTTTTCAGGATCCAGTTGTACTGGTGGAATATAATTTACCGAAAAATATTTGTGCTATCACCTGTTGTCTGCGATGAGTCGAGTAATAATGTTGCTGACATTTTATATAATATCGCCTCGATTAAATTAAATCAGGGTATAAAATTTCGTATTCGTCAGATGTTAATAAATTTTCTGATCTCAAATGATCAAGTATGTCAATAATTTCATTGTCAATTTCAGCACCAACATTACCAGCTTCTTTTGACGATATCAGTAACATTAATCTACCTATCATCTCAGATACTGATGTAAATATTTTTACCCCGAGGCCTGCGATTTCTTTGAGACGATGTCCATCATGAACATCAAATACATATTTAAAATTAAAATCTGACTTACTAAGTTTTTTACGTCGAAACTCATCGGCAGTATCACTAAAAATACTGGAGTAACTCCATCCCTATATTCTTTATAAAATTTATCAACATCTTCTGTGGTAGCTTCCAAAAATTTTTGGTAACCTCCTGAGCTATCTTCACTAATTTTATTTAATTTTTTTAATGAGATTATCGTATTCACTTTGTGACCATTGATCAATGCTATCAAAATTTTCAATATTATTATCTTTCATAAAACTACGATATTCTAATAATTGTATTTTTCTGTCTATTTCTTTTTTTAATTTTACTTTTTTCATTATTAGTCTTTCTTGTTCTTTTTTTTTTTTCATCCTGCATTCTTATCACATCTGGATCTGATTCTCTTCTAGTAAGTTCACCTTTGTTATCAACCAACCGACTTAATTCAGTTTGTCTAGCAATAGGATCTTTTATGTCGTCTGGGACAACCTTATCTGCTCTCATACTTATTTCATCTAGTTCTTTTGCCTCAGTACGCAAACTATTAGTACTACGTTCACTAAGAATTATGTTATTTTTTATATTACGGATAGCTTTGATATAAAGATCTGCGATAATCCAGCGCCGGTATAACCTAATACTTTCTCCGTAGTTTTTATTTTCCAGTTTTACATCGTCGAGATGTTTCTTACTTTCTTCTGCTATTTCCGTTAACTTCTTAATATTTTCTTCGGCGTTGTAATCTCGTTTTCGAATATCATATATTCTTACATTTTTAAAACGTATTCTCTGTTAAAAAATCATATTCAAAATCTTTTATTGGTCCGTTTATATTTTTAGAGCATTTTCAAATTCTTTTCTTTCCCATATTTTTTCATAAGATTCTTCTCCTCTGCGCACCATCTCACCTCCTATTTTTCTTTCAATCGGCTCGACTAGTGTTACTTCTGCTAATCTTTGTTCAAGTGCAAGTGGATTATTTAATAGCCGTCTTAGTTCAGCTGGTCTAGCAGCAGGATCAGCAATATGTTCTACAAGTTTTTTTTTTAGCTAACTTTACCTTTTCTTCATCAGATCTTCTAATGATTTTTGCAGCAGCAGCTTCTTGTTGTTCTTTAACAAGCCCGACTAAACCTTTTTCCTGTAGTTGCTTAACTTCTTCATCTGATAGCGGCCTAGTTTCGGGTTGTTTTCCAAATAACGCCTCAGTAACTGGTTTGAGAGCTGTAGTTGCTGCTTCTGCCGCAGCTACTTGCCCACATCGGGCTTCTTTCACTCGCTGCTTAAATTCTGCTCGAGATTGAGCAAGTTTTTTGTTTTTTTTTAAAATCTTCTATGTGTTTTCTGTACTTTGCTCGTTTATCCATATTTTATATTAAACTACTGTATATAATTCTTAATGCAACAGCGAAACATTGTTTAGGATCACGTGTAAGCTTATCAAACAAGAAAAAGTTATGCTTATCTGCCGTCGCCTTGTGATATAGTTCGATAAATTTATCTTTTGTTACGTCGCCACAATGCTCGCTTGCAATATTCCTGACGTCCACGTTGTTCAGCCCTGGAAATAATATAAAACAACCAGTATTTCGCCGAATAAATCTGTCAACGTTATATAAACCTTGGGCTAAATAAACAGAATTACATTTTTTATTACGCGACAGTGAAAAATAGGATCTTATTTTATTCATCTCCGTATTGTTTAGCGGAATATCATCAAAAACAACTATCTTATGCTCCTCAGGGTCAATTTCACTCACTGGAATAAGTTCTTCTGGATGCTTAATAATAATAAAAAATCTTCACCAGCCTCAAGATCATCACAAAGTTTGTTATTGTATTCGCTAAGTAGTTCGTATTTGTCTTGTTGTAGATTAATGGTATAAATATAAACTCGATCATAGCTAAAATAATCGCCCAGCAGCAAGTTCATAAGCAAATTTGTTTTACCTGATCCTGTGCGGCCAACAATAAGATAATGGCAATCTGGAAGTTCGTTGTTGTGTACATGTTTCAGATGTCTGTCTGTATCAAAATTTAACATCGACATATTATAAAAATTGTTAGACAATAATAAATAATGAGCTATTACACAAAATTTGGGACAAAATTAGGAGATTCGCCTGAGATTATAACTACAAGTGGCGATATTGATTTATCTGGTTACCTGAAAAAAATTGGTGATACGATGACAGGAAACCTATCTATGTCAAATCAGCGAGTGCTTGGTTTAGAAACGGCGTATCCACCACCAAGAATTGACCTTACACAAGCTGTTAGTTTTGCACAACTTAAATCATTTGACGACAACAAGCTGGACAAGGCCGGCGAAACTTTAAGCGGTAATTTAGATATGTCGGGAAAAAAGGTTGTAGGTTTGGAGACTGGATACCCACAAGCAAACTAAAATCAAACCCAAGTGGTAAGTTATTTACAGTTAAAGTATGTGGATAATAACAAGCTTGATAAAACTGGCGGGACACTTACGGGTATTATTAATATGTCAGGTTGGCGAGTCATAGGTTTAGAAACTTCATATCCGTCAGCAGATTTAACGCAAGCGGTAAGTTATGCGCAACTAAAATCAGTTGACGACAGTAAACTTAACAAAGCCGGTGACACAATGACAGGAAATCTGTCTCTGTCAAATTAAAAAATAACTGGATTACCGACAACTTCGCCAACGTCCGACTCAGATGCTATTAGTTATGGCCAGTTAAAGGAAGAACTTGCCCCGTATCTTAGGCGATCTGGTGGGGCAATGTCAGGTAATATAAACATGAGAGACAAAAAAAATAACTACGACATATGTTCCAGTTAGCCCTAATGATCTAACAAATAAAGCGTATGTTGACAGTCTGTCTAGTGGTATAAAACGAACTAAAAACAATGTTGGATATATTCCAACACTTTTTAAGGCAACCGACAATCGAGTTGGGTTTGAGGTAAGCGCATCAGCATATTATCCTGAAAATTATCCTTATTACGCTTTCTCTGATAGACACGAATGGACGACCAACGGAGAAGTTGAAAATTTTTAGATCAAAATTAAATGTCCCAATGCAGTTGCTATTTGGCAATTTCATTTGCGAGGTCGATTAAATCCTGGTGTTGGTCAAATTTATAATTGGCAATTGGAAGGATCAAACAATGACATCGACTGGACAACATTGTATGGCACAACAGACACTTACATTACAACAACACAATATTTTACGATTCCGACAGAAAATACTGTTAACAAGTACTTATATTTCCGGGTTCATGTTTTTGCTGCTAAACATCCATATCCAGGACTGACATCATTTCAAATATACACACTTGATGAACAAATTTAATCTATTGCTATAAAATAATGACAACACAATGGTTTATAGACGTTGCGAAAGAATTTTATGATAATATTTTTGACCCCACCAAAAAGGTTGGAGATGATTCACTAGCGGCGCGTGCGATAAATACCAGAAAAAATTTCCAATTTCAATGATAAATTCTCCATTGTCAGAAGAAGAAAAAAATTTTGTTCGTGTTATGTATATGCGGGGACCACAACTAAAAAAGCAATAGAAAACTTGGATGCGACAAGCAGTTACTGCTATCCTGATGATTGTATAGAAGAACATAAACAAGTTGAAATCCTGCTGAAAAAAATATTGCTCGAGCTTGATTTTGGAAATTTGGATTTGATAATAAAATCGGACTTCATAAAAACACGAGCTTACGGTGAAAGAGAAGATATGAAAAGACAAGTAAACGACAGCCATGATAGTCTCGACAGACTAGCAGAATCTAAGACAATAAGAATAAGAAGAAGCAAAAAGTTATACAATAGTTTTGCAAAACGAAACATTTTTAGATATCTCGGCATGTACTACCACGACAAAGAAACCCTACTTAAAATCGTTACTATAACACCAGACACCGAGTTAATTATTAAAGTGTACGCAAACGCAATTATGCCAATGATACGTAAAAAAGACCCAGAATTTGATCCGATTATTGTTGACAGATCTCTAAAAATAATCAAAGATTTTGACGATGAAATTAATGATCTTAATGATATTGAGCGAGAAAAGTTTTTTGATAAAGTCGGACAAACAAATTTAGGATCACAAAATTTTTATTACAACATAAGTGAAGAAGATGATATTCCATTCCCATTAATCCAGCGCTCTAGACAATTGTCATTACGAAATTATTACAATGAAATCGAGAAAATACTCACAAAGCCATATGAAAAATTAATGTTAAAAGTAGCTTTTGCTGTTGGTTTTCTTACAATTGAACTAGATAAGCTTAAAAATTAATGCTAGCGAATTTCGTGGTCGCATATGCAATTATCAGACAACATCTTGTTCTCAAAAATTTCACATTAGATCAGTTGAGTTTAGTATTAGGGTATATTAATGAAACAGAAAGCCACTACAGTAATTTGGTGAATAAAACAGATTTATATGAACGTGAAGTAGGAAATAGTTTTGATTCATATACTTGGTTAAAGAAAAATGAGGTACTAACAGATAAACGATATAATGATACTTCGTCAGATGTTTATACAAATACAGAATTTTTATAGCTGATCCTAACAATAATAAGTTCCGCGAGTTTCTTGATTCGATTGCAGGTACCAGAACTTTTGTCTTTGTATAAAATATTGTATAATGAAAAAACAAATAATCGATTTCAATCATATTTCAGAAGATATTCCAAAGCAAGATGTTGACGCTCTAATGCAATATTATAAATTTTATCATAAAAACCTCTGGTGTGTTAAACAATATTATAGGTATTACAATAGAATGCTTCGAGTAATATCATATTTGCCATTGTTAATGACTAGCTCTGGCATAATCTCAAGTGGAGCATTATTAAATCCATTTTTGTTAATTATTTCTGGTATTGATGTCTCTCTTTCAACGGCATGTAAGAAGATCGAATCCAAGCTTGAGACAAAAAAGAACGCTTGTAAGATAGCTAGTATTACTTACAAAAAATTACTTGATCAGATACGATCTTATTTGCGAGGTGTAAAATATGACATGGACTATTTAATACGCGAGTTTTGCATTATTGACAGTATGTTAACAGATATCCTACCGATAAGGGTAAGCAGATATGAAAATAGTTATGACAGAAAATATGGCAAATAAAATTTTCTCTAAATTGCTTGATATATAATAAGCCAGACCTATCTGCCTTGGAGTGTAATACTACTATTAAGTAAAATAAATTCACCTACATTTTGATCCTCTCAGCGAAACGCATCTCTGCAGACTGAACATTTGGGCGGCTTTATATAGCCTGGCTGATATTCTCCAGAAGGTTCTTATTGCACAATATTTCATCATCCTTCCGGAAATTGCACAGTATTTCATCATCCTTCCAGAACATTCTTATGACGCAGTTCCGGTCATTCATAAACACCGCAGTCTATTTTTAGACATCTATAGATCGCAACACTGCAGTCTCCGTTTAGACTACAGGCAGAGAACATGTATATGGTTCGAAAGATAGTCTGTTATAGGAATGGGGGGAGGGTGTTTTACAGGGGAAGGCGTCTAAAATCTAGAAAACCTGGTTAATACAAATATGATCGGGGGAAACACTGTTAGACCGTTCTGGAGTGGGAGAGAAGGCCTTCTCCTGACAAGTATATTTTCTAACCTGTTTCACTTTTAAGATACAGGTTCGTTACAAATATGTTCTGATGGAGGGGTTGGTGGGGGGTCAAAGGTCATTCAAATCTCAAAGTCCTATTTTCCACTACTACTTAGGAGAGATAGGTGATATCAATGCCATTTTGGATGCAAGAGTTTGCAGGAAATAAGCGGAAGTACATTGTGGATAGTTAACTGGATTGAATATTTATTTGTGCACATACACCCACTCACTCCCATCACCACACTCGTGAGAGACCATCAAGCCACAGTTTGAATATATAAAGAAATTAATATATAATAAATTTCATATAAACCAGAGATAAAAAATATTGAAAGTGATTATAATTCATTTGTAAATGTGTATGAAATATTGGAAAGAATAGACAATGATATTTGGAAAGTCAGACATGTTGACGTGCTAATCATTTTTGCTTTAAGCATTAGTTGGGATAAAATTATGAGACAATATATCTATGTATCGATAATTTTTCCATATCGAAACAAAAACCGAAGAAGAGACACAAAATGATACTTACCCAAAAGAAGTCACTTTAATCTAAAGCAGTTGTCACTTATTATTAGTCGTTTGCCTTTTCACTCTTTAAATTGAGAATATATTTTAGACAATCACAGCAGGCGAAAGACACTCGTTTCAGTCAGTAAGAAAGAAAAACTATCGACATAAGGTGGCTAACTTGCATGGCTTAAAATATTGCCCCCACGTCTCAACACCGCCCATTACTTAATGATTATTTTATCGCGTCAACATGCTGACAAACTAATATCATATATCAGCGTAAAGAAGATATTCCAGAGTTGTTCCTCATGAATGATTTAAGTACATTACTGACCATTTAATAACTATATTATGCGAAGTTTCTCTGTTGCTTCACATCTGCAGGAAGTAGATTATGAAGGATTTGGCTTTTAGTCATCTCTGCTCCAACAATCAGATATCACCGTTTTGAATTCCAAATATAAGTCAAGACATAAATTTGGTAATAAGATGCTTTAAAACATTCCTGCAGTGCAAAGCAAAGGGCGTGGTTATCAGGATGAGTTCTGTACCTGATCAAATGGAGCAGCCTGAAATGGCCTAAAAGGTTGAATAAAGACCACTGACACCTATCAGATGGTCTGTTTGGAAATACTTTTTATATCGGGGATTAGTATGGCATATGAACCGATGATAGGTCTAGGTCTGTCAGTAATCGTCTTGCTAGAAATAGAACCAATATGTCAACACATATAAAACTGCACCACCCCGCCACTTACAGACCTTTTAAAGATGAAAAGACCATCAAATCTGATATGTGTATCGATAATGTATTGCATCAGTTGTTGTGTATCGTATATCATATCGATACGCGGCAGAGCTGAATGATTTCACCCTTAAGCAAAACTATGCAATTTCAAAATTAAGCCTATGGAAATTATTGGGATAACATGTACCATTGCATTGGTATAAAAAAATTTCTTAAAAAAATATACATACTAAAATAAAGCTTAATATTTTGTATATGGACTAGAATAATTTTCAGAACAAAAACAAAACGCAAGATACAGTGTAGACAATATGATTGTTTTCATAACCAAAGAATTTTAATTTTTAAAATTTGGAAACTATCAGCATCATTAAAACGTTTTGAATGTTGTTTATTGTTATTTTGAAAGGTGTTTTTTTTTTTTTTTTATTTTTGTACAACAGATAGCTGATATAGGCTGATTTCACACTCAATATTAATAGCTTTTCAGGTCAGCCATCCTTCTTTGGTCGCCGGGCCAACTTGAAAAGTTATTATTTTTTTAATCTGAAAACCGGTCTATGTTAGCCACTCTGAATCTTTAAACGCTAGCTTTATTTATTACACGTAATTTTGCACCTTATTTACACCATATTGACAACCTCATATGAAATAAATGCTTCATTCGGACTGGACGTCTTCTAATCACTACTTTTCACAAGGGACGCTAGTGCAGAGGCAATAATATATGTGTATAAGTTTTGTATGAATTGGGTGTTTATTAGATAAATGTCAAAAAGAGCGGTTGTTAACGTTAAGAGCACTGACGATCACTGATTCTTTAAGCAAAATATCCAGCTGAGAAACTTTGTGAATCGACTGTCTAGCTATAGAGAGCATCTAGAGGAACTGAAATGAAAAGGAATTCGATTTCTAGTCAAGGTCCAAGACATAGGGAAAGCTGAGAACAACAATCCCGAAATAGCGGCTAGTATTTATGCCTGTGACAAAGGACTGTTCCAAATATGCACGAGTATAAAGCACGATAGCCCATGCGCAATATATATATATATATATATATATATATATATATATATATATATATATATATATATATATATATATATATATATATATACTCATTCTAAAATAAAAATGGCTGACACCATTTATGCTTGGATTAAGAGCTTTGATAGAATGGTTACCAAACCCCATTATGCTTGGATTAAGAGCTTTGATAGAATGGTTACCAAACACCATTATGCTTGAATTAAGAGCTTTGATAGAATGGTTACCAAACACCATTATGCTTGGATTAAGAGCTTTGATAGAATGGTTACCAAACACCATTATGCTTGAATTAAGAGCTTTGATAGAATGGTTACCAAACCCCATTATGCTTGGATTAAGAGCTTTGATAGAATGGTTACCAAACACAATTATGCTTGGATTAAGAGCTTTGATAGAATGGTTACCAAACACAATTATGCTTGGATTAAGAGCTTTGATAGAATGGTTATCAAACACAATTATGCTTGGATTAAGAGCTTTGATAGAATGGTTACCAAACACAACAGCACAAACCAAAAGTAATATCCATGCAAACGCTGTATACATGCATTTATCTGTGAGCAACCTCATCAAGTATACATGCAAGGATGTAAAGACATTGCTGCAAAACCACAGAGAATTTAAATACCGTAAGTGTATTAAAGCTATAATCCGCTGTTCAATTTGGCAGTCATGGTGAAATATGACCCGCTTGAATAGTTGGTTGCAATTGAATGGAGTGATATTTTAGAAGAAGAACGGGCGGAAGACACTACTATCTACGCAACGGAGTGTATTAAAGAAATATCGTGAGTAGGCCAGAATGAGTGCAAAGCATAAATTTCCTAAAGATTGGAAGCATGGTTAACTCGATAAGATGGGCATAAATTCTTGCCCGAATGACTTTGATACCTTTTGAAAACGTTCAGGTTTTGAGAAAGGTTGAAGCAATCTAAATATAAAGTATATGTTAAGGATGGTACTTTAGCTGTTCGGATGGGTAAGAGATGGATTGTGCTAACAAAGGCGAGATCAATATATATGCAGTTTTTAAGTCTTACTTCGCTTAATGTGCTGGGTGGTGTTCCCTTAACAGTGGCCATAATACTTGATTTAAGAGGCAAACGCAACATATTTCATGAGAATAATGCTGAAGCCCTCAAAAGATTACACACACAAAAAAATTCCCACAGAAAAAATGAATGACATGTCAGAAATAAATTTTTACAAAATGTTCGATACTACGTATTATGACCGAACTAGAAAGTAATATGTAGATGAACAGGCTGTTTGGCCAGGCAATGAAGACGCCCCACATCCTAAGCACGTTTTACTCGCGCTGGATCATATACTTAAAGTATTTGAGGAGAGCTGATACACAAAAATGTAATGATAACTGAAACACAAAATGTTATGGACAACCAGCTGGAATCAGTCGAAAGAGCACAAAGTGCATCTGATGGAGAACAACCAGAAATTCAATTATATGCAAGAAGACAAGTAGAGAGGAACTTCGATAAGAGCTGAGATGTCAGATGAGAATCGAGTTTAAGCCAGTAAAGGAAACAATAACAAATCTGTTAAACCGAAATATTAGCCTAGGTGACAGGATACTCATGTTGTTTAGAGAATAGAGTGTGACCATTTCAATTGTTTTAACTGCGTTTTGATTAGTAATTAGTACAGTAGTGTTGGAAATTCAAATTGCTCCGGATGTAGGTGCGTACGCTCCACCGCCACCGCCAAGCGACAATGACCTTGTACATGCGATAAAAAACATTCTATAGCATTTAGCTGTTGGATTAAAAATGTTAGTAGCCGCAGCCGCTGCCGCGCTGCTTGGTATAATAGCAGCAGTTGTTTCGTTTTATTACGCACTAATGGCATTCGTATTGGCTGAATTGCGGGCAACCTTGTTGTATTTATAGCAGCCACAATAACTGTTTTTATAGCCATCATGGCCAGCGAACTTTATAAAGGCACACATAACGGAATGTACGTATAATGACAATAATCATAAGTACGCCAATAACTACTATTGTCATTTTCATGTATTCATGATCTTCTCTGTATTAAATTCCTCTTTTATTGTATGAACAGTCCTTTATAACGACTTCTAACTTTTTGGCGTCATAGGAAAGGACGCAATCAGATCTCCACTGTACTACGTAAAGATCTGACAGCGACCGATAGTGTCGGTAGTGTAATAAATCTTTATTTAGGAGTGTTGACAAAAATTATTATTTTCTACCAAAACATTCTTTTTTATTCTATGCAATTAGAGGGTGTCTCTATATGTATTGATGATGAATATATAAACGAATCATGTAGCAAAGTTATCGATTCGTCAACTTAGCTTATCTGCCCACTGCAGACCTCGATTTCAGCACGAAATCTTCCAAAGGGCACAACCTATTTCAAGAAGTAAACCGTATCAACCACTGCAACCATTATAAACAATATAAGTGATTGTATGTGTGATGTTGAAATATTACGATAATATTACGTCCTTTCCCTAAATTTCCTATCCTAAAATTAACAGGTTCATTAGCCTTTTAACAGTACCTATTGGAACAGTATGTGTAATAAACGTCAGTTCATTACTGTCTTCAAGGCAATATGCCACTCCAATATCTTCATCCTTATCAATCATAGAATTCATTTCATTAGCCGAAGAAAATGTTCTTTAATAATCAACGGTAACTCTTCCATAGTTTTATTTATGATTATAAGCAGCTTTTACAAAACAGGTGTAGGCTCCCATAAACCAAGGCGGGCAGCTTGACGTTTTGTAACCCCATTATCGAGCCAGCGTTTGTCTTCTTTATTTTTTCTTTTCTTGAGGTATCTTCATTCATGACGTGGAGAGACTTTCAAACTGCTGCATATCACATGTAATTGTTTCATATTAACGCTTGTGTTATTTTGTTTAAATAAGGACTCCTTTCCTTCATCAAACTGTGTCTTTTCAGGCTTTCGCTGTTTTAAAGATTTCTCTAACAGCATCGTCTATGTATTCTCGAATTTCTGCTTGCACCTTTATAGATCAAGCATATTTTGGGAAAATATATATCACTGTCAAAATGTATTTATATCCATCGTTGTAATTTTCAGATTCTTGCATTGTTAACAATGTCTACCAGTCATTGGTGAATCCCGTTATTTGCATGGACCCGTCTGTAGGGATAGTTTTCCAACTAGATTGTGTAATATATATATATATATATATATATATATATATATATATATATATATATATATATATATATATATATATATATATATATATATATATATATATTCTGTTTACCTTTCTACTATTTTTTCGGTTCGTCGTATTTTCTTTTCTTTTTGCCACGTTTAATTTGTTCCAAAACTTAATTTATTTTGGACTTTGCAACTAGAGTTTTAGAATCTTAGTGAAAATGGCTGACATGTCGTTAGTCTTTGTCAGCCATTTAAAACGGTGTACAGAAATCCAGATAATACTTTACACGCGATAAATTTTCTATTAAACCTATGAATTACTTCAGATAATGTGATGTTTAGCCATTAATATTGTTTTTAACCTAAAACAGCTACTTCGTATACTGAATTCCCTTGTGTTATTTTAAGATCAAACTTTCTTCTCTAAAAATTATATCTCTGCTTGCCATTGTACAATTTGCTCGATCCTCAAGATGTACTGCAAATTTAGCTGAATTCTGATTTACATCATTATCCACATCAAATACGTAATTTAGTCCACTTTCCTTCAATGTTTTAACCATTGCTATTTTTTTCCAGAGCATTTGATGTTTATTTCAATGTCATCATTATTGAATGTCCTCTGCAAAAAATTTCTAGTCCGAAAAATTTCTGGATAACATTTTTATTGAAATAGAAAAATAGTATTTTTATTTTCTTTTAGGTAAATTTGTAACAGAGCAAGCTTTGACCACTCATTCGTCCCATCCAGTGGAAATGCACTTCATCGCCTCACATCGAGATTTCTTGTTTTAGTTCAAGTCATGAAAATATATCACTTCTCTAAAATCTTGAGTTTGCCACAGTGTAGCGTTATCGCCTTATTCATGGTGTGTACAAGCTTTGAAATCATATCGTATTTACAAGGCCATTAATTAGAATTGTATGACCGGATCATTTATTTTGCATTTATTGTGCATTGGCGAAGTCTACTTAAGAAAAGATCGTACTAATTTAAAATTTACAGGTAAGATAACAATTGTTTTTAAGCTTTGTCAGATAATACTCTATAGTTATTCAAAAGTAATAGTACCGTTGTTGTATCCACAATACGAGTACGTTCGTTTGAAACTGTACAAGTGTCATAGCAATGTTCTCATTTATGGATACGAGATTTAAAATTGCATAAATTACCGTGTGGCTTAACCAAATGAAACCAGTTTAAACCGGTCGCATTGGCCAGATTTTCCCACCACACACTGCTTATTGACCAAAATATTGCAAAATCCATTTTTATGTTGATACAACCTTTCAATGTATGTTATTCTAATTCATTTAATGAGGAAATAAACGTGAATCAGATTTATCCCCCTTTCATTCCGACAGCTACTTACTTAATTTGCTCAGCTTTGCCATACAGCTTGAAACAAAATACGATTAAGTTCTATCCCAATTTTTGCATTCGGATTTGGAAGTGCTGAACAAAGATATATTAGTATGGACAAAACAATCGTTGTTACCAGTTCCCAACTAGGTACTGAACATTTTTCTGACTCCAGCTTCCTAATATTCGTTTTGCAATTCTTATTTTCTTTCCTATAATTACTTCCCACTTTTGAATGTAAATCTAAAGAATAAAGTTTAAAGTATTCTTACTTTTTTTTAGAGAACGTTGCGATTCATCAGGATTAATAAAATCATCAGTGGCATATTAAACCAATATATACTCACTAACGTCAGTGATTAGTCCACGTACATACACGCTTTGCTTTAAATGTATCGCTAAAACCTCAACATCAGTGACAGACAAATAAGGCCCAAGAGAAGCTCCATGCCAACCGCCTATATGAAATATAAAGCATGATAAGACATGTCCATTATTATAACACAACTTTTAGAGTTATTGCAAAACAATCTGAACCAGTTTAAAACAAAATCGCTAAAAATAAATGTTTCTAGAGCTTCAGTTGAATTAAATTAAGTGTATTAGTAATACTAAACCAAATCTAGTTTCGTCGTTTAGTGTCTGGATGTTATTGTACTACCTAAATTAACAAATCTCCCCCGTCACATCTTTCTCTACGAATTACAAACTCAATATTATTTCATTATTCTTCGTACTATTACTTTCTTGAAACAGTCAATATTAACAAAAGTATTGTTTAAACACATATATTAACTGTAAAACCGTCCATAGTTTGCCAGTATATGCTGTAGACTGGGCTGCAGTGTGTGTGTGTGTGTGTGTGTGTGTGTGTGTGTGTGTGTGTGTGTGTGTGTGATTTGGATTTTAACGTAGTTTTAACAACTTTTCAGTCATATCGCTACGGTGTCTGCAGTATGGCAGTTTATAGTGATGTCTTGCACTGGAACATCATGCCGCAGATATGTAGAATGATGTCCCACCCAATCACATTATCCTGACACCAGGTCGACCAGTCGTAATACTAACTCTTAATGCTGAACGCCTAGCGAGGCAGTTGGTAGTACCATTGTGTTTAAGTCCTTGGTATAACTCGGCAAGGGTTTGAACCCGCGACCTCCCGCATCCGAGGCGGACGTTCTAACCACTTAGGCCACCGGAGCGGTTTTGGCTGCAGTAAACATTTAAATCAATGGATGATAAATTAGTATACATATACTAAGTTAATAAAGCAAATGTATTCATATTCAAACATTCTTGGATATATACTTTGAAGAAAATACACTTGGTGAAAGACCAAAGAATCGGAAAAAGGAGCAAAAAGAGGACATCTAATATAAGTCTGTTATAACTGTGACAAAGACGTATGCCGAACTCAACTGAAACAACGTTTGAATGTGTACACTTGTTACATTGTGTACACTGCTCACATGCTGAAGAAAGTAGTTTAAAAGGAAATCTCGTGATAAACTTGTCTTGGGAGAGTGAGAGATACATACAGAAGATGTATTGTTCAAGTGTGAAACTGCTATACAATATTAATTCGTATTAGATATCTGAATCTACACATAATAATACATACAGTGATACCTACCCGAAAGGACTCCTCGTTTGAATTTAAGCAGAAAATCTGGTGTCTCGACTTCGACTTACGTCTAAAATCCAGTGATCTGATTGGCAGGATCCTAAGTCTGAATTAAAATTGACCGGTTCGATGTGCCCAGTGCAGACTTAACTTTAAGACTTTGTTTGGTCAAAATGGGGCATGAACATAAATGACCCTTCTGAATGTCTATATTATTAATCCCGATGTATCTGTTTTATATATTAAGAATACCAGTCTGTTGGAGACATTATCACAAAATTCGAATGTGAATTATCAACATGCAAGTTTCTTTGTTGCAATGAAATGTTTGTTTAAAATTAATTTTGTGTATTTTATAGTAAAGTCAACATATCTTTCAGTTGGCCTAAATATTAAGTCTATATTGAAGATAACCCACTTTGTTCCAATGACAACTTGCTCTCGAAAGTTAGCCATCTTCAAAGATAAGCTAATATATTTTAATATTAAATGTGTCTTTGCATTTAAGTAAACATGCGGATAAACTTATATCTTCGTGAAGGGAACTCAATTATTCTAAAATGTAAGTGAAAATCTAATTATAAAATCATCTATCAATTAAAACAGAACTAATATATTATTTATCAATTCTGGCATAATCATTTATGGGGTCATAAATCTACATCTCTACTGGAGTTTGTTTATGTTTCCTAAACTCTATTATCCATCGTAAAAAATATGGAAAATGATTCAGTTTGCTTGCTCATCTAGCAGACACAGATCACGTAGACCATCAGATTTATTTATGGAGTGTACTAGACCATAATATATAATGAAGAGTCAAGCAAACATAAAAAATTGATCCAGATAGCCTAATTCCATGTACACTAACAAACTGCATTCAATTAATGCATAACCTACGTATCCATAAATATATTTGGGGATTAAAAAGGCATTTCATTTAAATTTTGAAACACAAAATAAATTTCATCTGCATGGTAACTGCTTGTAAATGCTAAAGATGCTGCCTCAAATAAAACACGATAGCGACCTGTATCTAATACAAATCCTCCGTGTTGTTGTATATATATATATATATATATATATATATATATATATATATATATATATATATATATATAATGTTTTTTAAAGGTCTTGACAAAAGGCTACGTGAGTAATAAAAGGAAATTTTTTCTTCCACATAAACAGGCACATCCACGCAAAGGAAGCGTGTAATACAGTCTCTCCAAGAGTTCATTACACTTCGTTCCAGTTACCTCTGTCAATGTTTGGACACTAAACAAAGTGACCTTGAGGTCTGCGATAGAAGTGTGTACCGACGAGTTAGATGCAAAAAGAATATAAATAAATACACGATAAAAAATAAATATTTGTTATTTTTTTCCATAATTCAATCTTTGTGTTTGTGTGTAACAATGTGGTCATAATTATTTTTCAAATTAGCACTAACACTAATACACTGTATTTCGGAAACAATTGTGTACGTTTCGTTCCAGTTTTAATCTTAGGTCTGAAATTAAGAGGAAATGCGGTTGAAATAGATAAGTTACCTGCTTGTACTTATTTGTCTTGACAGAAGAATATAACAGGAAAAGAGTAATTACAACATAAGCGACTGCAAAATAAGTAGATAGATATTGCTCTGTAATGAACCAACATAGCTATTTTGGTACCTCACGGAACTACCTGTGAGTGAATCCATTGGAAAACAGGGGTGATCAGCTGCTGAATTTAAATCCTTATAAACTAAAATAATGTATACTGCATAAAGCATGGATAAAATCAAGTACATGGTGTCAGTGTGCTCCGGAAATGACATTTGATAAATTCAACGCTTAATTTATTTACTGTAAGCACCCGGTTCACTAGTTTTGGTATGAACTCGCGAATTTTTTAAGTTTGGGTCAAAATGTCACTCTCAACCTTTATGTGTAAACCCCAGTAGCCGAGTGGAATAGACTGTTGGGCATAGCAGACAAGCTCTGAAGTTGGCGGTTATGGTTTCAAGACCAACATACAGAGACGTGTTTCTTTCTCCATGTCAAAGTACAAAATCAGGTTCCAAGAAACTCAACAACTACAAGCGACATCGCATGTAAACGTGACAGTTATCTCATAAACCATGATGTTTTGGGGTATACTATTAAAAGACGTTGTTAAAGTTCATACATAACAACGATGATTTTGAACGTACCATTCAAGTTTGATTTCTATGCATCGATGATTATATTTTATTTTCAAAAGGGTAATTATTTTTTATCATAAAATATTTCTTGTTATTGCGTAACAATGAAAGCAAATTAAACGTGAAATTCAGACGCGAACTCCTGATAATAGCTCATATTATATTAAGAATACAACGATTGCTTTGATTTTCAAATTCTGTGCTGCTCTGCTCTCAGACATCACACCATAGTGCATGCTTGTAATAAATATATCCATAGCTGCATGCTTGTAATAAATATATCCATAGCTGCATGCTTGTCATTAAATATATCCATAGCTGCATGCTTGTAATAAATATTTTCATAGGCTGCGTGTTTGTGATAAATATATGCATAGAATGCATGCTTGTAATAACTATACACATAGCTCCATGCTTCAAATAAATATATCCATAGGTTGCGTGTTTGTGATAAATATATCCATAGAATGCATGCGTGTAATAAATATATTCATAGTCTGCATGCTTGTGATAAATATACACATAACTGTATGGTTCTAATAACTATATCGATAGGCCGCATTCTTCTAACAACTATGTCGATAGGCTGCATGCTTCTAATAATTATATCGATATGTTACATGCTTCTAATAACTATATTAATAGGCTGCATGCTTCTAATAACTATATTAATAGGCTGCATGCTTCTAACAACTATGTCGATAGACTGCATGCTTCTAATAACTATGTCGAAAGACTGCATGCTTCTAACAACTATGTCGATAGGCTGCATGCTTCTAATAATTATATCGATATGTTGCATGCTTCTAATAATTATATTAATAGGCTGCATGTTTCTAACAACTATATCGATAGACTGCATGCTTCTAATACTTGTATCGATAGACTGCATGCTTCTAATAAATATGTATATAAGCTGTATGATTCTAATAAATATACACATAGGCTGCATGCTAGTAATAACTATACACATATTCGCATAATTGTAATATCCATATATAAGCTAAAGAAACATTTGGGTTGAATGGAAAACGGAAAGTACTCTTTGACTTTCATGGGCCTAATTGAAAATAACCATATCGCCATTGATAAATGTTTACAAACTGAATCTATGACGCATGCAATTTTGTACAGCATATCACTGTAAGAGTAGGACAAGAATGTATATCAATATTATAAATTAATAAACTGACATTATATTATATGCGTGAACCCATATTATAGTACATAGGACACGTGGAGAGCTATTAAACTTGTTTTTGATTTCATTGAAACGTTCTAACTCAATCCGTAGCGAAATGTTTTCCGTGACATGCAGGATGTTAATGTCGTATTTTATTTTCCCTCTTGAAATTTGCTTGGAATAATTTTTATATGTCGGCTATATTAGGTTCTTTTTCTGTTTTCCGTTTTCTTTTTCAAGATTTGTTATTATCTTTAACAGCATCCTCATGTTTCCTGTCTATTTTAGTTTACCCTTCCGTCCTTCCTTCCTTTATTCCTTTCTTTCTCTCTTTCTCTCTTTGTTTGATTGTTTATTTGTTTATTTATTTATTTCTCGTATCACTATTATTGTAAACAGATCATACAAATCAACTTTTTGAAGAAAGCCCGTCAGATTTGTTCCTGTTCATCTCTAAGACACTTTTAGAATTGTTTCTTTTGGTTCTTTACAGCGTTTATATTCTGTCAGCACATATATAATAATGAGTTTAATAATTTTATGCACATAACATTGTCACGATTAAATAAAAGCGCTCGTAAATTAGTAACGTTACCAGCGGATTTTGTGATTGTATGAAATAATGTGATAAATTTAAAAAAAATACTTTTACATTTGAATTTTCTATTCAGTGAGTCACGCTAGATGTTCTTCCTAGTTCAGTTATTAAAATTGTATATATTTACTTTTATTGTTTTTCTCCTGTCTAACATGATATAGTATAACTCTGACCTACCTTGAAACTGCATATTAAGATTGATTATACTGTTGTAAATTACATTTATATTAACATTAACACCTGTCAATATACCTATAGAATAGGTAGACAAGGGTCACAGTTATTTTCCCCATTAGTCTCTACATTCGTTTGTCAGTACTAAACTTTCCAAATCGTAAGAAAACATAGGCCAATATAAAGTATCTTCAGAGATGAACTCGCAGTAACGTTCCTGTCATAGGTTAACTGGCCTTTTTTGCGAAGTGAACTGTAAAGAAAACAATTTGTCATGGGTCACTCTCGCTAAGATACGCATAGGAACTCACACAAAATTCTCATATTATAAAAAAAAATAAATAATTTCATTTAAATAAAAACCAATAATGCCTCGATCTTAAAGATTTCACCTAAAAGAGAGGAAAATATTCTAAAACTAGATTTGGATTAGGTAGTGAAAAGGAAGCAAAAATTGTGACATAATTCCTATCGGTAAGCTTATTTATCTTCAGTTTTAGTAAAATTCATATTTGCATGGCATTCATGATTCAACTTTATTCACGAAATCTTATTCATATTCGTGAAAAGCAAGGAGTGTAACAGGTGTCAGAAAGTATGTAATTTTGGTATTCGTAATAGTACAACATTTGGACTAAACCTTTTTGAGACCTCGAAGCTAAAGTTGTATATCTACCTTAATCATAAGAAGTTTTCAATGCAGTACGAATGTTTTTCTAATGTAAAGAACTTTCCCTCTGATATTATTTTCGAAATATAAAAACATCGATGAATTTAATGTTAATATAATTTTAAATAAACGTTTAAACTTCAAAATGATTTAGAACATATAAATTACATTTTCGTACAAATTTAAAACATGAAACTGACTAACGTTAGAGAGTAAAGATGACCAATGAATTATATTTAAGAAAATTGGCAGCTAGAGTCTGAAAACCTATACCTTTTTGTTAAAGACTAGAGAAGCACAACTGCTCATAGTGATTTCTGAGGCAAATTGCAATATGCCTGTGTAGATGTAAACAATGAAGAAACAAAGACAAGTGTTGTATTATAGATCTATTGTGTCAGGTACTCCATCATTTGTCAGTATAGATAACGGCACACTCATATTTTCTATAGTGATGGAACCAGGAAAAGTGCAAAACGCTTGAATGTCAATAACCAGTATAGTCACCCTGTTGTAAGAAAAGACAACGCAGGCGACCATACCTTCCTGAACACCCATGCTGCTCTCTCTCTCTCTCTCTCCAGAAGACCTAAGCAATGGCTTTGAGGTACTTTATACAAGTGTAGTAGTATGAACACATTATTATGAGTAGTATAACCTGGCAACATGGGGTCAAACATGGCAGTATGGGATCAATCGGTTTTAGCATTATGGTTGCATTTTGAAAATGTAATTCTTGGTTAAATGGGAATTTCATGTTAGAAAGAACATAGATTTAATGTTAAAATTGCACTCTGGGGTCAAGCGGAATTTAACGTTCGTCCATAGGATCTAGAAGAAATGGAATGTAAAAACCACTGACACGTATTGACCAATACAACGTATGACCAACTAACATCCATACCACTCGGGGTAGGGTGTAAAAGAAATGGGATGACGCAAAATTAAACCCATTATAAGAAAATGTAATACCCCGCCAGCCCTTTAAGCCCTGATAACTCCTCTGCCGTCTCCATATAAATAAAACTATAACATTAAACGTGAAGAGTAATAAGAGAAAGGGTAGAAACATTCACACGTGCACACAAACATACTTATATACCATCACATAAAAGACAGAAAAGAGGAGAGGGTGTTTAGGTTTTAGTTGTACAAAACAAAAGGCAAAGACGTACGCACATTTAAACATACATTTTTGGCAGTATTTGGGTAGTATATCTGATTCTGAGAGATTTGGGTGGTCGTGAAAGGGACCTTTGTGGTGCTTAACCAAAGATGATTAACACTGTGGCAGCGCATCAGGGTTCTTCTTCGTAAGCTTCTCTGCACTGCAGATTCATAGAGCAATACTCACATGAGGCACTTGAGGCACACTTGCCTTTCAATGCATACTTTTCTCTTCCAGGCAGCAGTGGTTGTGATCATTCATTAGGTAGTCTGTATCAAACAACATGCTTAAAGTGATAGTCGATGTTCACTTTAATCCCCATCTTGACTTGTCTTGAGAATTGATGACACAAAGGGCCAACGCGCCTCCATTTATTGACTACGGGCGGATATAAATTGATTTGGCGGTTTCACCAATCAGAACGTGCTTGACAATTCAGTCCGAGCGTGTTTTCAATTTTTCAATCAGAAAATACCAGCCGCATGACGTCACTGTAGATATAAGTCCATGAGCTTTTCTACGATTTACAATGCAGAACAGTGTGAGTACAGGTTACATGGTTTAAATAAAGACCTGTTGGATTATTCCGGCAGTAGACACTTCTTATACTTGGACTGACCGTACGACTGCAGCTGCTGTAGCGAGTATTATTCCGGAGAATGGCTTGAATTTTGGATTTCACATTATGTGATTTCCTACCCGAACAAACAGTTTGACGGTACCATCTTCTCACAATTCTCCAAAGCAGTTTACAGCTGAGCTGATGTTGTTGAGTCCATCATTTTTTCAAACCTAAGGGCCTTTATCATGCCACCCAGCTCACTCAGAAAAAAATACTACACATAATTGACAATTCAAACGAAATAAAATCAAGTCGCAAAAAGATACACATGTGTAAGTAAATATTGTTAATACTGACCAAAAATCAAGATATGGTTGTACTTACGTTATTGACATTATTCCTGTGAAAAAGAATGAACTTTCAATAAAATCACAAATGTCTGTTTGTTCTTCTTCTCACTGTCTTCATTTTTAAATTTCTTCGCTGGAATGGGGTCTTCTTCTGTTTCTTCTGTTTGTCTTGCTTCGAATTTCTTCGTTGGTATATTGGTTATTTTATCTGCTTTTGAGAGCTGCTCCTTTTTCACCTTTTTCATTTTCTAATGACAATTTGAAACCCGATATCCTTTGTATTGACATTGATAACTACTTGTATCATTAATTTTGTCTCAGAATTCTACTTTCTCCAATCGTTGAGGTTCATTTTCTTTTTTGACATTGTGTAGCCCAATGGCATTTCTTCTGGCAGACAAAACTTGTATATGTAGCCTAATGCCATTTCTTCTGACAGACATAACATGTATATGTGGCCTAATGCCATTTCTTCTGACAGACATAACATGTATATGTAGCCTAATGCCATTTGTTCTGACAGACAAAACTTGTATATATAGCCTAATGCCAATTCTTCTGACAGACATATACATTTAGAAACAAGTACTGCCTTTGGAAAGTTTTTTCTGGCATTTATTTGAAGCCATTTCAGTTAATGAAAAACAATGCTTGATGGTGTGTCAAAAGGACAACTCTTTTGTATCTTGTTTATTCTTTCTAACTTACCCTTATGGCAGTTTCTCCATATTGTCCAACAGTAGTCAATAAGAGATCAAATATAGACATTGTAGTATTATTCTAGTTTGTATGGAGAGATATTCTTAAGTTTACTCCGTAAAGATGTTTTGCTTGACAGATATCTTAAAGAATAGTTAATACATCCCATTTTAACTCTCAATTATCACTCCTAAAAATTCCTTCATAAACATTTCAGTGGGATTTATTGCCAGATTTACATGTTTCCAGAAGTGGTATGCATTCTACATGAGTTTATTACCATATACGTCTTGTTTTTACTTAATTTATAACAGTTTTATTTAGTTTTGATCACATCTAAAATATTTCTTATAACGGAGTACATACCGAGCACAAGCATCCGCCGAGAAAGATGAATTCCACTCGGAAACCATGGAATAGACCCATTTAATTCAACCTCAGTCAAGTTGAAATCGATGCTGCGCCATGTGATCAGAGTGAGGATGTGCTACTCCATTATCGAAAGGGATGCCGTCCATATGACAGTCAATGGATGTCATCCATGCACTCACAAAAAAACCCACTCCGGATACCACAATCTCATCGAGAATCACAAATCAAAGGATACAAGTTTCCCGTGGCTTTTCCAGTCGATTCCATTTGCTGCTACTTTGTGAAGTTTCAAGTCAAATGCAAAGAACAACTGCATTTAATGCTACCATAAAATGAATATCCATTGGTATCCGATTGCCATAAAAAGACTGATTGAAGACGTCTTTAGCAAAGTCAGAAAGAGAGGTTTTGTGCTAATATATTGTAAGTCTCCTGTGCGAACATGTTACAAGACTGCCACCATGTATATATATATATATATATATATATATATATATATATATATATATATATATATATATATATATATATATATATGAAAAATGCATTACCCAAGATAAACATACAATTAAAAAAAGAAAGGTACATATAACTGTGCCTTCAATTTAAACCTTATATATTTTCAATTTTATTTCATATCATATACGTGATAAGAATTATTTTAAAGTTATAATTCCTCTCTTCGATTCGTTTTATCCCTTCATTAATTTTTATCCTATTTTTCTTCCCTTCCTTCTTTGCTTATAATAATAATATTAATAATAATAATAATAAATAATGATAGTACATTGATTTCTTAATCATCCAATCTTATATGCAGTCCTCGAATAATAAGATATTAAAACTATAAATGCCAAGTATATGTACAAATAAAACAATTACATTTTTCATGTCTGACTCACTCAAGTGTAATCACAAAATATACACACATATACACGCATTAGATTAAAGCATTCATACGACATACATGTAGATTTGTCAGATATGAAAGTAGTGGGGTATGTAAAGTTAGGTATCTCAATTTGCTTGAGCTAGGTCAAAATCAGAAAGAAGAAATTTTGTGATTTTTGTTTTTAAAAGAATAGTGATGGTATTTGTTTAATGTCACTCAAATGATATTTCACATCAACGATGTGGAATATACAAACGACGTTTTGTACAGTGTCTTTTTAAATTTAGGCAACAGATTAAAGTTGAAAATACACTGTATGTTGTGTGGTAAATAGATATTGGAAGCTGGAATTTGGAGATCACTGATATGTTGTGGAGCAATGTCATGAAAATATTTATATGTCAGAATAGCTTTAAAGTAATATACTGTATAATTATAAACGTAACAACTGTAAATTAATGAATAAATGTGAGAATGGATAGTCTTTTCTCGTAACAATTCTTGCGTCTGGTTTTTGGAGTTCAATTACGTGATTAAGGTTAGTAGCGTTGTAATTCCTCCATAAGGTTGAACTTAATCAATCAAAAACAACATATATCCAACATTTGTAGCAGACATTATGGTACATACGTAGACAATCTGTTATATATAGCTGTTCCGGAGGATAGTACAGAACATGGGCTTTATTTGATTTGACCCTTACAATAACCACATCTAAAAGTTGTTTTATATTGTATATTATTTTTGTTTCCTGAATAAATATATTCTCTCCTCTTTTTTTAAAATTCTTTTTCTTGATCCATTTTGTCATCCATTTAGTTGTTGCTTTGTTTCTGTGTTTAACTGCATTGACGTCCTGTTGTCGATTTTATTCAAGGAAAAAAATTGTATCTCTCATGGCATGTAAGCTAGTATCATCCACAAAAAGATAAATTTCAGTGGCTTTCATATAAAGTGGTAAGTCATTAACCTAAAGGAGAAAAAGTAAAGGGCCAAGAATAGAGGCTTGATGGGTTTCACTTTTGACCTATAGCAAGGAAGATGTAGCATTGGTCCAGAATCTCACTGTTGCCTTCCTCTTATATAAGAATCAAATCAAACAAGGGCATTTTCACTGATTTTGTATACCTTGAATTTTCTAAAAATATTGCATGACCTATTAATTAAAATCAAAAGTTTTTAAAAATCTAAATAATTTGCTCAGATTACGTTGCAGTCATCTACAGGTGCTTGACATGTATCTATCAACTTTGTAAATAAGGTTTGTCATGAATATTTTCCTAAGTTATGCAGAAGATTATATGTGTTTAAAAATCGGTGAAGATCAAGAGCGATGTGTTTTTCAAAAACAAAATTGGATTAGTAAAACCGTTATAGTTTAGTAGTTGTTTGCTGCCGATCCTGTTTAATGACTGGGAACTCTTTGACTGATTTCACATAAGTTGGAAAGATTTCTCAAGTTTCATCAATTTTGATAAGATTTCTTATAGTCCTATTTCTTTGGTGCCATAACTTTCTCTAAAATATCAATAACATCTTGAACAAATATGTAAGGGATCTGGAATTAGATGGGACTTTTAGACTCTACAACATCTATAAGGAGTGTAAAATCTTATGGAAGAGTGTTCTTCAAGTATTGAAGTGAATGGTGTGATGAAAAGGTATTTTGATCATTACGATAGCTCTTTCTCATTCCAAAGGGAAATCACGAACTCTTAAATTGGTATTAAAATTACGAAAATGTTTCCACATTTTTCCCAAATTTTTCTGCCGCTACCTTTATTTTTAAATACTCTCGAAACATTATAATTTATAGCTTGCACAATCACATATTCTGCTACTTTTCTATGCTTTGCGTTTAAAAGTTTGCTTGTGACACTGTTTTAATTTTTTTTATTTCATTACAGGCTATTGTTATGTAACATTATATGTTGGACTTGACCTTGTCCAAAACTGAGTTCATTTCTACTTGACCTGAATTGACTTTCGTCTGCAAATACACAGCTAAATTATTCTCTATGTGTATGGGTTTTAAACTCAGAATTATTATTAATAGAAGTAAATATGTTTATTTGGGTATAGGTGTAGGTCTTGGAATTTCCTTAGTGTATTTGACAGAGTCAAGGTTCTGGTTTCTAATAATGACTAATATTTTTATTTTGTAAACATCAGGATCATTCTAGAAGGTTAATTTCCATCAGGTAATAGTTTTCTTTTATTTTAGAAATACTAATTGTGACCTGAGGTCACGTAGAGAACTATATAATCTTGTAATTTGCGATGTTTTTTTACTCGTGACATAAGATCTAGCACTTTCAAGTTGTATAAAATATTGTGTCCAGTTGAGCTGGAATTTATTTCTTCAAAGTATAGACTTCAAGTGATTATTTTATCTGGAAATACAAAAGTGCCCTGATAAAATTCTTGGACAGAGACATTCACTGAAAATTATAGTGAATTCAAACCTGGAATTATATTACTGTGATTCAATAAAAGACCACAGATACCACAGATACATCATCATCTTCAGCTTGGGATATATTTTGGACTTCTACTGAATTTAATTTAGGACTTAAAATTATTAGGACTTGAGTGTGTAATTCTAGGATTATTTGGGATTTGATTCGTAATAACATAAGTTCTTTTAACTCATTTTCACTTTGTATTCAGGGAAATAAATTATTTGTTGAATGTTACAAAGCTTGTTGCTTTTCACTTTTTTATGTTGCTTATTTTAAGAGCAAAGGCTCGTAACAGAATATATAACATTTTTCCTGTTCCATGAATGTATTTTGAATCTAATTATTGGCATAAATCTAGTAGTACCCTATCGAAGTGAGAAATATCAACACATCCTTTTGGAATAAGACCAGAGATCATCACATTGTGTCAAGCTGGAATCGACGTAATTAGTGACTCATATTCAGAGCAGAAGATACGTAGATCAATGCTTTAATCGGCATCATTCTCTCCATCGTGTATGATCAATGTGCCAAAGTTAGTTTCATCAGTTGTTTCAACGATCATGTTTGAATGAAAGCATAGTAGTTCCAGAGACAGCATAAACATACACATCAGGTTGTAAGTCATACCTACACATCCGGTTCTAGGCTAGAAAGCTTGATAGGTTGAAGATGAAACTACCAGTAACAATGGTTTTGTGTTATGAGGGTGGCAATTTATAACGACTATCTTCTGGTGGTTTTCATGTTCATCGTCACGCGCAACGCTGTTGTTAGGAGCTGACACAGTAGTGGTGAGCAGTGTTTCAAGCGATGAGAATGTGCTAGAGTGATTAATTTCAACCTTTCTAAATTTGTCTCCAATGTTTTCTTGTTTCTGTAAGTGAAAATGTGTGTGTGTGTATGTGTGTGAGTGTGTGATTTGGATTTTTGACGTAACTTTAACAATTTTTCATATCGCTACTATGTCTGCAGTGTGGCACTTTATAGTGATGCCTAGAACTGTGGCATAATGCCGCAAACATGTAGCATCATGTCCCACCCAGTCACATTATCCTGATACCAGGCCCACCAGTCCTAACCCTAACCTCTTAATGCTGAGCGCCAAGCGATGTATCTCCCAGTACCATTTTTATATGCCTTTGGTATGATTCGGCGGAAGTTCGAACCCGCGACCTCCCGTATCCGAGGAGGACGTTCTAACCACTTGGCCACTGTAAGTGAGAAATGAATGTATCAAGATCAGATGAGGAATTTTGATTTTGTAGTGAAATGAGTATGCTCAGTGCAGTTAGCTGATTATTGATCATGTAATGTTACCATAAAGGCGTTTGTCCAAGGCAGTGGTGGACTTTGGGATATCATTTGTAATGCAGGATACTTGCACGACTTCTTCTTTTCATAGCTTTACAGAGGAGGATAAATTTCTACAGTCAATGCATAGCCAGGATTTAGTTTGGTTTTCACTATCGACTCCTACGCAATCGTCATGGAACCAGACCATGAAAACCTTCCGCTGTATCATTGCTAAATGTATATTTTCAGTGACAATGCATCAGCAGTTCAAATTACAGGCTATATTGCTGCTCATTTGGAAATATCTTGGATGCTTTACTTGTTTACAATTCCCTTATTACTTTTGTTTTGTACTTGTGTCATATTTAATATTTAATGTTACTTTCTTTTTTCAGTTGAGTCAGACTTTTATCATCTGTATTCTCACAGACGCTTCTTTCGGCTGAGCTTTGGTTCAGTTATCTGGATACTCATTTATGTTCTTGTATAAGTTGAGAATCAAGAACCCAATGAATCCGTATGTAAGCTCTCATATCATAGTATTCTTGCAGAATGTTATATCGGCAGCTACCGGATCTGAAGAAACAGTTGGATTTTGAAGCAGCAGCCTGTGACTCATGTTCGCCTTTGTTCAGCCTATTACGACTTATTTTGTCTTTATGCGCTTCATTGTTTAAAGCGTTTTAGGTGTAATGCGCAGCTGGTTGTATATAGGCTTTTTCTTATCGTTCAGTGGCATCTGCATTATACTTATGAGCATCGTAAGTAAATGCTCTTGTTAGTTTATTAGTTTATCATCATGGAAACTACGGACTAATTTTGTTTATAGCTGTCGGAAAATATTTTCTTAAGGGAAATTAATTATCCTGTGTGATTAGCAAAACAACTAATTGTTAGTTTTAAAAAATAACAATGACACAGAAATCTTGTTGTATTCCAATACACTCCTTTCTACTCTGTAGATGTAGGACGTTACTGGTGTAAAATCTTGGCCCTAGTGACTACTGGAGCTACACTGCATAGGTACACTGAATAAGTATTAATTCAAAACATAGGCATTAGTCCCTGCTACATCAAGGAAAGTGAGTACTTTTCACCATGACTAATTATTTATAACACTAAATCAAGAAATATATACGGCATAAATTCAAGTCACTAACCTCATCAGTTGTCGGTAATAATGATGTCGCTTTACGTATGTTAATACAGTAATCCATCAATTAGATTAATCCAAAAATGTCTTAATTGCTTCCATCAAACTGTAAATACAACACTATAAATACAGCAAGCGGTCCTCTATACAAATGTACTTTCACGCAGTGAGATTATGGTGTGTTTTTGTTCTTCTTTAAAATAAAGGATCACATTAATATCATGTTACATACAAGGCCTGACAACGGGAATTAGTCTTTGCTAACATATTCACCCTACTTCGTAATTTTGTCTGCATATAACAGGTAATGTGTTTGTTTTCCTTAAACTGTCCCATTTCTTATGCAATGGTGCAAACTTTTGTAAATAACTTCGCAGTACATCTGTCATGGTCAGCGTGACACTTAACCATTAAGATTGACGTATGGGATAGGCTCGCAATAACGTGGCAGCTTGTGATGCTTAACATCTCTTGTTGGAGCCATAATTTAATTTTATTCTGTTCCATAACGGCGAGACAGACATATTAACATAAGATCATGAAGAGGTAAAAGACAAAACTAAGACAAACCAGATCCGAAGTTTTGGGAAATCTTGGGTCATTTTAAATAGGTGTCATAAAATTATATTTTCCAGAATAGTTATTGATAAAGGCGGTCTAGAGAGAATTATTTTAAATTCGATAGCAGTGTTAAAATTTTTGGTGGTTAGAGAAAGTTAATCTTGATTCGATTACCTAAACTAGGGTGTGTGTGTGTGTTCTCAGACAAACTTCAAGGTTTTAAAGTAATCTCCATCCCGAATTTAGTCAAAGTTTCTGAGGAAAGCAGGAAATTTAGCTCCGGGAAATAACAATATCTTTTACGTTATACTGTCTAAGGGACGTGTGTCGGAATATTGAGAGAGAGAGAGAGAGAGAGAGAGAGAGAGAGAGAGAGGCTAATTTTGCATACATTTTGTAACTCTTTTTCTAAGACAAAGTGAATGATTCAAATTGTCATGTTCAACTTCATTTTGTTTATGTAATTGATTAAATTGTTATATTATAAACACGGGAGCTCGTGTTGTTCTATTCTATATATCTGCTCAGATCTATGTTATTCCATCCATTAATTTCATATTTTATTTTATTGTTTACTCGATCCGGGCAACAGCACCGCGGTGGATCATTTCCTAGACAGCGATAACCTAAGCACCATAAGAAGTGGGAAGTCACACATCCCCACCTCTGACATCTTGCTTTATTTCAATCATGGTGAAATTATTTTCTGTGCTTTGACGCGCTGAATTGAAGAAATAGAAAGCAAAAATTAGAACGTGAAAAGTAGAGTGGTATAAAGCGCTCGCATTTACCAATCACTGCCATCTCACCTCTGTCTGCGTGGGTTCGAGCCTCGGACGAGGCCAATGTGGGTATATAAGAAAACTTGCCAGTAGATTCCTGTGGGTCGGTGGTTCTTATCGGGGTTTTCCAAATATACAGGCCGCCATATACAACCTATTATGCGCTGAAAAATAGCGTTAAACCCAAAATACAACAACAAGCAAAAAATAAGACTGGTAATTCCCTTAAATGTTTTACTCAAACATTTAAAGATAACTGACGATTTTGGCAATGCAAAAGTTAAATTTTCTATTAAAGAAATAAATTATTTGTTATTTATATCGCCCATGAAATAAAATATGGTTAAGTGTAGCTTAAGATATTTACTATATCGTCTTGTTAACCTCTCACAATTAGTATTTTTGAACCAGCAAGTAGAAAGTACTTTATAACTAACACAAAAGTTACTGTAACATTGCGAGGTGCATACTGAAAAACAAATCATGTGAATTCGTATGTATCTGGCATCTCTTGTTTATATCAACGGAAAGATGGAAAAAGGGAAATAAAAAGAGAATTTCATTTTGTCTTAAATATGGCGTTCTTATTCTCGTTAAGATTCTAAAGAAAACGACCAACACCAAAAATATGCATTTCTATCAATGTACACATACATTTAGATTAGTAGATAATGTAGATGTATACAAGTAAATGTATAAAAAGTACCAACATCATTCCCTCGCCCTAATTGATTATTTAAGGTCAGTTGCTTTCCAAGATGCAAATTAGAAACTATTCAGCTATGATTAGTTACGGGACTAGAAACAGAGAACGGTGATATTATTTCGTTACATAAGCGTAAGGGAATGGGTTTGAACACATATACCGTTTCCGGTTTTTGAATATATTAGATTGTAATGGAACATTAACTTATCATTAGTGTTAATGGATTAAGTAAAATAAGCTTTGGTAGCATTCCATATTAATACAACAACTATGACTATGATCTTGTATAAACTGATAATGACAACTACTTTGATAACAGGAGTCAATACCAACTTCATTATATGGGTCATCGACTGACGTTGCGTTTGACCCATCTCGGTTTTCTTGATATGTTCACACGTGAACATATAAAACCATGACGATATATAATGTAAAGGCATAAATGAATGGAATATAGAAACATAGCTCGAAGTTCTTTAGGTATAATATTTTGCATTTTTGTTATAAAATATCGATATTTTTTCATCATCTGATAGAAAGAATCCTCCAATTGTATTTATCATTATCAAGATGGGTTGTGTGTATATATACTTACAAAGTGTACTTATTGGCAATACTCGTGAAGTCTATACTTCACTGTCAGTACAACAAAGTGCTGGTTATGGTGTGGTTAACGAATGTATCTTGTAGGGTTATGAGCTGGTGCCTGAGGCATATCAAGAAAAGTTTAGGAACTGTAAAGAAAAAACTGAACAGAACCATGTCGAAGTTGCAAGAGAAAAAGAACAATTATTTGATTGGTGGTGCTCAGCCAGGGATGTTGGTAAAGTCTACGATAATCTCAGACAACTCATATTAATTAAAGAGTTCAAGAATTGCGTCGATAGTGACGTTAAAACCTACCTTGATGAGCAAAGGGAAGAAACTTTCGAAACTGCTGATTGTACAGCTGACGATTTTTCCTTGACTCACAAAATTCATTTTGTCAGTAAATTTTCCACTGAGCAGTTTTTTTTTTTTAGTAAACAAAACATCCCCGTTTCAGAGGAGCACTTCCAAATATCAATCTGGGCTACCTTTTAGGAATCAAGTCTCTGATCAGACTGATCAGAAACCCTTATCTCTTCCTATGTGCACATATTGCTAGAAGAAATGGCACGTGATTTCTGATAGCTACGGACTGAAAAATAAGCAAGACAATCAAGACAGAGCTATTCCAAAGGCTCTTATTTCTAAGAGGTCAAGGTCACGGTAATATATTGAATTCAATATATTTGTTGGGTCAGACACACCCCAGTCTACTTTTATTATAGAGAATTATGAACCATTCTTGTCGAAAGGTTCCACATCACTTATTGGTAGTTCTGCCAAGAAAATCCCTATTAAAATTTTAAGAGACACAATAGCCTCTCAGAGTCTTTTAATATCAGGTTATTTGTCTTTTTCTGAGAAGTCTTCTTCTGATGAAATTGTTCATATTCAGGGATCAGAGTGTGGTTTCGTTAATGTTCCTCTCCACTGTATAAATTTGTCATCAGATTTAGTATCAGGACCCGTGACAGTCGGAACAGTAACGTTTTAACCCATCGAGGGTATTCAATTATCGCTAGGCAATGACCTAGCTGGAGACAAGGTTGTGGTTAATCTACTTGTGACTGCCTCGCACCGACCCTTCATGAATTGGAATGGCTTTTTAAATATTGTTTATTGTTCAATAATTGTGCATTTCACTGGAAAAGGAAAACAATTACAATGTTCGATCCCCTATTTCTGAGAACTCCTATTATAAGATCATATCGTACTATTGTATCCAAGCATACATTGATTTCCGCACAGTTAGGTCAGTGTACACTTTAATGTAATGTCAAGTGCACCAAAGGATATATTGTATCCTAAGGTCAGTGACTTTGATCATGAAGCATAAGTATAATCGACTTTCTGTATGTTGAGAAGTTTCAATCAAGGTTGGTCATGTTCGAGATGAGCCTTCTATTAGATAGTTTAATCAACTGGTGGATTATACGTGATGTGCTTGGTAAATACTGTAACACGCAAAGCGTCTCACTGCCCAGCAAATTAAACTTCTGCGTGAGTCTTGCTTGAGGTTGATGCTTCCCGTATCTCCAAGTTTCTCAAGTCATCGGTTTTTGTCAACTGAATGGTGCCTAAAGCCGCAACTACTGCTAATAATATTTCTCGAATCGTCTAGTGACCACAAATCACGAAAGGCTAATTACATATAACCCATCAGTAAGCCTTTGCTAGCCGAAGAATCATACTTTACGCCTTGCACCACAAAATATTACCCACACACCTAACACACAGAATTATTATTACATCTCAAAGGACCAAACACTTGAGCGCGAGAATGTCGCGAGAATTCCTAATATTAAGAAATCAGTGAAGGTCCATTTTACTATACTTTTCCATGGTACCATCAGTCTCATAAATACAGTACATTATGACGTCTGCTCCTAGAAATTGGCAAATTACTCGGTTTTAGAAATATTTTCCCAACAGACTCCCGATAACCAACAATCGCTAAAATTCAACAAAGCTATAAACGGATACAAATAGTACATACACTAGGTTTGTTGCAATATGCATCTGATATACTCATGCACGCGGCCAGAAGAGATGCAGTACATGCGATTGTCTGATTTTCTTCATTTGAGTCCATTAAATTTCACCTGATCATAAAAATGAATATCCCAGAATAAGAACATCTGCTGAAAATATTTCTGACTTAGTAACAGTCTTTGTTTTGTTTTTTTCCAAAACATAAAAGAAACAAAACCAAAACAATAATTAAAAAACATTAAATATCAGTTGATGTAAAGATAATAATAAATAACAAATGACCCCATTTTTGTGGTATACGTTCTGATTAGAACCTTTTCAACATTTGCTATAATCAATAAGAAAATTAAACTCTTATCCTTCTCCTTAACATAGCATTTTTATCAATGATAACATACATACATACATACATACATACATACATACATACAAACATACATACATACATACATACATACATACATACATACATACTGCTAATGGAACATAATTTTGTTTATGAATTTTACTAAACTTTTCGGTTTTGCTCTTTCTTGTTATATTTCTTTTACTTAGTTAAAGGCCATAGTGTCATAACAATGCATTCATGAATGCATTACCATGCATTGAACATATAAGCGTTCCAATATTGACAAACAGTTGAAATATTATCTAACATAATCCATACCCGGTATCAGTAAATTATTAATTTGTATTCGTGTGTAAGTAGATTCTTTATTTTCACGCACAATGATCCTTAACTGCGGCCACACAAAGTTTGATGAGGAATTTAACGTAAAGGTTTACCACCCAAATAATCCCGCTGCTCAAATTCTGCATGTTGGATCCAACTCCCACTTTAAGAATCGTATTTCATACTTAAACCTGCTTTGCTCTTTCTTAAATTATATGATATGATTGGAAGAGATAATGTTGGTCATAATCTCAAAGCTACAGAGGCAAGACCATGCTTTCAAAATATGTACTTTTGGCTCTCATTAAATAAGGAAAATAAATGTCGTTATAGAAATCGCATCATATCAAGATTAATTCATATCGATCGCATAGCTGCTGATTTGACTGGGCCATTAGACTAATCAACTCGAGAACGAGAGATAATTTAGCCTTTAAAACTTTAACTTCTATTTTGCCTAGATATTTTCACAAAACATGTCCATTTCGATTCCCTTTTGTTATGAGTGAATTAATTGGCGAATAGGTTCAAAAGCGAACGTTTGCGAAAATAAGTCATAAGAAATGAAGTTATTACATTAAGTTGCTATTAAGTGAGTTTACTGTAGGGAGATTATCTATTATACTATATTTAATGTATAAACTGTATTATGAACTAGGATTATAAGATTATTATCTTTAGTTGCGATACATCCATGCTATTTATTGCAGAAGAAAACTGAACCCCACCGCCCAAAAAGTACTTTTATTGTATCATTCTTATTGGCAATTTACAAAAGAAAAACAATAGCAAGACACTATAGAACGTTCTCGTTGGACACTTTAAACGTGACTCGTCTGGTGGTCTAACTCAGGTGCTGTGAGTTTTACCGTTTGAGCCCATATAATTAAAGCGCAAAGTTCTCATTCTTAAATTTTGTCCAAAAATGGTATAAACAGAAAAGCCTCATACCAAATTTGGTCTCAATTCATAATCCCTACAAAAGTTATTGAAGATTCGCTACAGACCCTGACGTGACGGGATTGGGACTTACATGGATGACACTAAATGCTACTCCATAGATATGGAGGGAGCAATAAAAGAAATTCTAAGATCCGACTCAACATGAACAGGGAGAACAAACCTTAGTTTTCACAGACATCCGTGGTAACATGTGAAAATAGATTAGTATGGGCACAATGGATGTGTGTTACTGACGGTGACCGATATGTACGCGTTCAGAACAGACTTTTTCATTTATGAGTGTCCTTTTTTTCTTGAATTTGATTGTACTATAGCGGAATACACTCCCTCGGCTACACTGCCCCGAGTCTCGCTGTCTCGGATTCTTTAGGATAGGTCTTGTATTTGGAGTGATACCCCGCTGAATCTGTCCGAGGACTGGCGCTCCAGAGTACGACAGATTTCTACCCCAGCAGGATACCGTCTTATTCCTGGCTTCTTGTCGCCGACTGGGTCGCCGATTAAGTCGCTGGGTCGCTGAGTCGTGGACTGTGTGTCCTGTGGTCGCCGACTGTGTCGTCGACTGAGTCGTTGGGTCACAGAGTCTCCGACCGTGTCTTCTTCTGGTCGCCAACTTGGTAGCAGAGTCGCCGACTGTGTCGCAGACTTCTTCGCAGTCGCCGACTGTGTCGCGGAGTCGCCGACTGGGTCGCCGACTGTGTCGCAGAGTCGCCAACTGTGTTTTCCTCTGGTCACTGACTTGGTCGCAGAGTCGCGTTGATATCAGATCGAGATCGACAGAGAGAGAGAGGACAGTGCGAAATGATGAAAGAAAATTTATCCTCAGTCAAAACGTGTATTGTCGCAAGACCTCTGCGTTCCTTGGACGAGCCTTGTAGCACTGGTCTATTGGTCGAAGAAAGATCTTGTCCCTACTCTTTTCCGATTATCTGGCCTGGCTCTCTCCTGTCCAACGAAATACGACCAAATGTACTTGCTCTGGCGGGGTGGTTATACTGCTTCACTTGCAAGGGGACGTCTTCACCCAATACCGCTTCATAACACACCACCATAGCAGCCACAGTTGGCCCGTATATATACCCAGGCGGAATCACGTAACCCAAAAACTAAGACGCTAGATGGCAATACAAAGCCCGCCAAACATTTAAAATCAGAACATAAACTTTAATGAAACGAAAATTGCATTAACGAAACGAAATTAAAGTTCATGGGTTTGCCTCGTTACAGTACATATTTGCTCTATTTGGATCCACATACACCCATATTTCTTTAGAAGGCATGACCACAGTGACATATATGTACCTTTAACTGTGTGTCAATGTTGTCCGGTAGGCGCATTCACTCATCTTAAATTAAATATTGATCGTTGTTCAAAAATTGAATACTAATACCGTTTAACCTATGTCTGTTCAATTCTAGTTGTTTAATGTTCTGCACATTAATTGACATCCGAAAACGTCCAGACGAACAGTATTGATCGTTATGGATTATTATAATGCTGGCCAGGTATTGAGTCAAGAAAAGAGTACATTATAAGGCACTACGACTTTTCCTCAACATGCGTAACTTTCATTGTCAAATTACAGCACGTGACATTCAATCCGGTTTGTACTATATCACACGTTTACTTTGACTTCGTCCAAAATTGACCACATACTTTAACATCGAGTTTTGTAACATGTTTGAAGCGGCTTGTTAAAAAATAAAGACTTTCCTTAAGGAATATTGATATATGAGGATCAAAATAAAGTGGGTAGTTGCCATTTAAAGATATGCATAATCAAATTCTAAAATACCATACCCCTAAGTAAATTATGTGTTTAACCGAATGACCACTAAACATCTCACCACCAGACAAATACACACATGATTTGGCTTATGTGTAACCTAGAGAATAAAACACAATTGACCCATACTATGCACAAAATAACTTTTCACTTATTATACAGATATTTTGTATCTAAAGCTCTGTACAAAATATGATGGAAGCAGTATACGTAGATACATCTAGAATTCTACACATAACATGCTGGAAGCAGTACAGTTAGATGTATCAAGAATTCTACACATAACATGCTGGAAGTAGTATAGGTAGACAGGAGTCTGACGTTTTATCAATAAAGTACGACGAAATTTCTGACAAACATGAAATCACCTTATCGGTATTATCAATGAACACAAGGAGTGCAAGCGTGACCACAACCCTCCGCAGTAACGTACCAACGCATAACTCTGGGACGACCATCGCATGAATCCAATCCGGCGAATTAACCTTTATTTTCACCATTACGGTAACAAACCCTTTCTAGCAGAATGCATAAGACGGAAGTAGCCCATTCTACCACGGACTGAATAACATCATGAAAGTAATTTCACAAGACAAAATGTTTAACTTGTTGTTTGTGTCATTTGATAATTTTATATAATTTCCAGAACAGAAATATGTAGTTAAAGTTCGGATAGTAGAAATAATGGTTGATGACGTCATCACACTTCACATATTAAAGTCTAGGTGGATGCTGGACCCGGTAGATTTAAAAATGTGTTTGATCGACTTTCTAGAGGTTGCCACCTGGTAAGATCATCTGTTGTTTGTACTGAGGTTTTTTCAAAACAGAAAATGATAGTGAAGAAGAAAATATGATACTTGTATGAGAGATGCACTATTTATTATGATGATGATGATAATAATAGAGACAAAAAACAGTAGCAAAGGAGAAAAGCTGATACTTTATACCACTGATTAACCATTGATGATGATGGTGATGTGTGTGTGTGTGTGTGTGTGTGTGTGTGTGTGTGAGAGAGAGTGTGTGTGTGTGTGTGAGAGAGAGAGAGAGAGAGAGAGAGAGAGAGAGAGAGAGAGAGAGAGAGAGATGAGGCAGGTAACACAAAATACTAAAATTATCAGGTTTAATGTGTATGCAATGCGAGGACAGTCTGAACGCTATCAGCAACTATATGTATGTATGCATGTGCAGAGTGAGAGCATTTTTTACAACTTTTGAAAATAGCAGTAATATAATACTGCTAATAACATTTTCATGATGCATTCATTATTCTGAGCAACTTCAACTAATCGATTGAGTCCGCATTATTAAATTTCGCTAGTATTAAAAGATAACAGATTCTGCGCCGTGTTCGGAACGACCCTACCGCATATTTACTGCAGGGTAGAAACTGGTAGTATGGGCTACTTCCGCCATATGCATTCTGCTAGAAATGGTTTGTGAAGGTAATGGTGAAAATAAAGGTTAATTCGCCGGATTGGTTTCATGCGATGGTCGTTCCAGAGGTATGCGTTGGTACGTTACTGTCTTTTGAATGGATATATGTAGTTTTACAGTCTTCTTGCGATTCTGAAGCGATAAAAGACGCGTGAGAAAAGTCGAATCGAGCGGAGGGTTGTGGTCACGCTTACTCTACTTGTGTTCATTGATAATACCGATAAGGTGATTTCATGTTGTCAGAAATTTCGTCGTACTTTATTGACAAAACGTCAGACTCCTGTGGTAGATGTATCAAGAACTATGTACATAACATGCTGGAAGTAGTACAAGCAGATGTATCAAGAACTCTACATATAACATGCTGGAAACAGTATAAGTAGATGTATCAAGAACTCTACACATAACATGCTGGAAGCATTATAAGTAGATGTATCAAGAACTCTACACATCATGTGATGGAATAGATGTATCAAGAACTCTACACATCATATGATGGAAGCAGTATACGTAGATGTATCAAGAACTCTACACATCATGTGATGGAGAACTCTACACATCATATGATGGAAGCAGTATACGTAGATGTACCAAGAACTCTACACATCATGTGATGGAGAACTCTACACATCATATGATGGAAGCAGTATACGTAGATGTACCAAGAACTCTACACATCATGTGATGGAGAACTCTACACATATGTGATGGAAGCAGTATACGTAGATGTATCAAGAAATCTGCACATAGCATGCTGGAAGCAGTATAGATAGATATATGTAGTAGATTAAATACAAATAATGAATTATATAAAACGTCTTCTACAATGCATGGTCCTCATATATACCACTGACTGTATATATATATATATATATATATATATATATATATATATATATATATATATATATATATATCGTACATCGAGTATAAATAAATTAAGATGCGGTGTGTGTGTGTGTGTGTGTGTGTGTGTGTGAATCCTCGCAGGGATATTCCTATTTAGACTCAAATAAAAGCGTCATTTGGAAGTTTAATTGTACAAGTAGTCTTATTAAATACTAGTATCGTCCGATATATTTTGTATGGAGTTATTTAATATACATCTCACCACTCAGCTGGTTTAGTATTAATTTTATCTGTTTTAAGCTACGCATCTATGATTAATTCTTGTTTAATTTGTCGGACTTTATCTAAAACGAACTCAACACGTTGCTTCCTGTCAAGCATGGTAATTTTATGGTAGGGAATAAGATTGGTTCTCAGCTCGTCCTCCAAGAGCTGAGTGAAACGTGCCTGCTCCTCGGAATCGGGTGGAACCCTTACTCCGTCATCAACTGCACACTCGGGATGAGGAAATACCAAGAAGACAAGGGCGTGTCTCATCCTAAATAACATCAGTATAAGCATTTAGTTAGTGCAAAATGAATATGCAAAGAATTAGAAAGAAGAAAGAAAAGGAATAGTGGAGTAGAGAAGAGCAAAAATAAATATACAAGAAAGAATGGTTTATCACTTCAAATAGCAAAAGGGCCCCAAAGAAAATATCAATGTGTCTGTTTACTCAAAGTGTGCATAATACCCAATAAACGTGCACAAGATTAAAACAATGGTCGAATTTAAAGTAACCCGTTACTGTACGTTTGTGTATGTTTTTTGTTTTTTGTTGTTGTAGCCTGGGATGGGTGGGTCCGGAAACCCTAGACTCCCCCTCAAATCCGGTCCTGGTGTTCATATTTGATACGATGTTTTACTAGCATCAATAGATGATACCGGAAGTTTCATATACTACGAGCAGCCATTGCGCGAGAAAGGAGTGGTTTACATTTTAATAGATAATGTAGACTCATCCATGTAACCCAAACATCATCTACTCTGATTTAGGGAGGTTGATCGTATTTGGTATGATGTTTCACTCGAAATGATTACATGAAAACGACGTTTACGAATCCTGAATGCAATCGAATGGATAGGGTAACGTGTGGGTGTAAGGGATAAATGGTGGAAGAAAAAAACAAACAAAAAATCCAAAAGCCAACCCCTGATATTTTTGATGATGATGTACTATACCATGCATTATCAGCAACAAAGATTATATAGTGGTTTTAAACAATATATATATATATATATATATATATATATATATATATATATATATATATATATATATATATATATATAATACAAATCATATGGCGAATAACAGTCCTTTCAAGAGCACTGGATCCAGCAAGGGATCACGTATGTCAGGGATTGATTAAGATAAATGCAATAAACTGACAACGAACAGTGCAAAACTAGTATCTAACTAGCCTGAGCGCTTTCGACTGTTAATGAGTCTTTTTCAAAGACATATACAAAACAGAGACAAGACAAACAAATAAAACAGAAAAACCGTAGTGTTTGCAAAACTTGACATGGCTGTTTCTACAGGAATTAAACCTTTAAATTTATTATATTTCAACTAGTTTATTTCAGCTTGTTGCGGATACTGGAAAATATTTGTATTCACCTAGAAATCGATAAACCATAACGACGTATGTTTTTTTATGTACATTTATGTAAGTACAAATTATATCCCGGATATTTCATTGTTGTAGTAGCAGTAATTGTAGGCTATTAAGCAAATTTAGAGAATTATTTAAAAGAAAATGTGTCGGCTGCCTAACATCACGTACTCTAGTATGGCCTTTACTAAAATCAATGGTTTTTACTCTGGGAAAAATATAATTAAAAAAAAAGGTGTTTATTCAAACCTGACACTGGTTCTGAATCTCGGTTATCAGGTCAAACAGAACTGAACTGAATTTCTATTTAAAAAAATCAAATTCAGTAGACAAAATTATCATTACAATAACATGCAATGGAATGAAATAAAATTTAAAAACAAATTAAAACTAACAAACAAACAATTTAATTACATATACAAAACACTTCCCCCATAAAAGAAAAAGAAAGATTTATATAATAAAGCTTTCGTTTTACCATAGATTATTATATATGAGGTAAAAAAATTACATAAGAAAAACTCCTATGAATTATACAAAGTGTACATGAATAATATTTCTACACACGGGAAAGTGCACCTGTTTTTAAATTGTCTTTTCCTTTGATGTGCCTGATGTCAATATTATATTCTTGTAACAACAAACTCCACCTTAATATTCTTTGATTTTTTTGTTTTTCATCTTGTCGATGAAAGTAAGGGGGTTGGAATCACTAAACACAACAATCGGAGAAGGAGCTGAACTAATGTAAACTTAAAAATGCTATATTGCCAATATCAAAGCCAAACATTCCTTCTCGATTGTTGAATAATTTCTTTGGTGCTTATTTAGTTTCTTAGAAAAATAGCACACTGGATGATCAACACCATTTCTATCCTCTTGAATCAACACTGCTCCAACCCCAACATCACTTGCATCAACATATAGTTTAAAAGATTGACTGAAATTTGGAGCTGTAAGAACTGGTGCACTTTCAAGTATGGCCTTTAACTTATCAAAAGCTTCCCGACATTTTTCAGTCCAAATAAACTTAGTTTTCTTGCTGAATAAATTTGTCAGGGGTTCAGCGATTATAGAAAAATTGGAACAAAATTTCCGATAGTATCCAGCCATACTTAAAAATCAGTTTCTTTTTACTGACAGGCACAGGGAATTCAGAGATAGCCTTGACCTTAGCATCTATAGGTCTAACTTGTCCATGTCCCACGATATGTCCTAGAAATGTTACACAAGCACGGCAGAACTCACTTTTGGATAAATTGATTGTCAGACTTCCAGCCGTGAGTCTGTCAAAGAATTTCCGAATTGTTGCTAGATGTTCTTTCCAGGTGTCGTTGTAGATGATGACATCATCGATGTAAACATCACAATTATCTAGACAGAGGTAATCATATTCATTAAACGTTGAAAGGTACTTGGCGAATCCTTCATCCCAAACGGCATCACTTTATATTGATGAAGTCCATCTGGAGTCACGAATGCCGAAATTTAATTTGCCCTCTCCATTAGTGGAATTTGCCAAAATCCTTTCAGAAGGTCAAATTTGGTGACATACTTGGCATTTCCAATTTTATCAATGCAGTCATCGATTCTTGGTAATAGAAATTAATCTGTTTTTGTCACACTGTTCACCTTCCTATAATAAGTGCACATACGGAAAGTTTTATCTGGCTTCGGAATAAGTATACATGGTGAACTCCAATCACTTTTACTGGCGCTATGAAATCATTCTCCAGCAAATACTGAATTTCTTTTTTCAAATATTCCTGTTTGAGAGGGTTCATCCTGTATGGGTGTTGTTTCAGAGGTTTTGAATTTACAATCTCAACGTCATGACAAATTTTGTTTGTTCTCGTAGGAACATCTGGAAATAAATACTCATATTTAAATAATAACTGCTTAAGTTCATTCCTTTCTTGTTGTTGCAAATGTAAAAGTTTCTGCTCCAGATTATTCATAATTTCTGAATTCCGAAGATTTGTCACTCCAAAATCAGTAGAGTCCGATTGAATTCTTTGACTTAAATCCTCAGTGAGTGGGATAGGTACAACTAAATTAATTGCCTGATTTTCCTGGCTGTCTCCCTCAATATACTTGTACTCCATTGATTTATTTAGATCAGAGTACTATTATTATAATTTAACTCATTCATTTTCTTCTTAACTTTGAAAGGGACGTAATACCTAATTTGAAGAAAATTTTGAAGAATGAGCAAGAGAGACAGAACTCTATTACCAGACTCAAAAGTTCTCTCCATTGAAGTTCTGTCAAATCATAATTTCAGTTTTGACTTGAATTGCTGTATGCCAAATTCAAACATAATTAGCTGGAAAATTTCAGACATAAAATTTGACCCTTGATCAGATTGGACAGATTTGGGAAGGCCAAATGGAGTAAAAATTTGATCAAAGCTTTTACTATTGTTTTAGTTTTAATATTCCTCAAAGGAATTGCCTCTGGGAATCTTGTTGACGCACACATTATGGTCAAAAAGTATTGGTTGCCTGACTTGGTCTTAGGGAAGGGACCAACACAATCTACCATTATTCTGTTAAATGGTTCGTCAAATGCAGGAATAGGTTGCAGATGAGCCTTAGGTATCTTCTGATTGGGTTTTCCTACCATTTGACAAATATGACAAGATCTGCAGTATTTACAAACATCAGTTTTGATTTTTGGCCAATAGAAGTGATTCAAGATATTGTAATAAGTCTTATTAATCCCTAAATGACCAACCAGAGGAGTTTCATGGGCCAGACTAAGAATTGCCTGTCTGTATGATTTTGGAACTACAATTTGATAGTTCACTGACCACTCGTCACCAGCAGGTACCTCGGAAGGTCTCCATTTTCTCATAAGAATTCCATTTTTAATGAAATAACAGACAGGTACTTCAGTGCCTTCAGTTTCACTCATGGCCCTCTGAAACAAACAGGAGATCTCAGGATCTTTTTCCTGTTCGACGACAAGTGATTGTCGTTTGTCACCCTGATTAGATAAAAGTGAATGAGTAGTTAAAAGAGGATCACTGAGATCAATACCTTTTGATTGATCCAAACAAGGAGGGAAAGTGACCTCATCAAAAGCCTGACCAATACATGTGTCAGCTAAAGGAATACGTTCATTATCAACATCATTTTCAAGAGCCTTCTTTGCCATAGCTCTGGTAACTGCACAAGCTGGGTATAAATCAGGGAATTCTTTTTCAATAGGATCAACTTTCTGATCCAAATAAGGCTTGTCAGTTACAAGTGGATTAACCACAACCTTGTCTCCAGCTAGGTCGTTGCCTAGTAATAAATGAATTTCCTCAAAGGGTAAAGAAAACACTATTCCGACTGTCACAGGTCCTGAAACTAAGTCTGATGACAAATTTACAGATTGGAGAGGAACATTAATAAAGCTGGACACTACTCCCTGAATAAGAACACTCTCATTAGAAGAAGACTTCTCAGAAAAAGGCAAAGTACCTGATAATAAAAGACTCTGAGAAACTCCTGTATCCCTTAAAAGTTTGATAGGGATAGGATTGGCCAAATCACCCAAGAGTGATATAGAACCCTTCGACATGAATGGTTCATAATTCTCCATAATAAAATCAGACTGGGGTTTATTAGACCCAAGAAATGTATTGCTCTCAATACGTGACCGTGACCTTGACTCTTAGAAATAAGAGCATTTGAGATAGGTCTGTCTTGATTCTGATGCCTATATTTCAATTTGAAGCTATCAGAAATAACGTGTCCTTTCTTCTTGCAATAGGTACACGTAGGAAGAGACAAGGATTTTTAATCAAGCTTATCAGAAGCTAGTTTTTTAAAAGTTGTGCCAGACTGAGATTTAGAAGGGCTCGTATTAGGCTGAAATACCTTTTTACCAGAAGACTGCTGAGTGAAAGACTTGCCTACAAAAGGGACTTTATGAGTTAAGAAATACTCGTCAGCAGTTCGAGCAGCATTTTCCAAGGTTTCGATCTTATGCTCGTCAAGATAGGTCTTAATGTCACTATGGACACAGTTCTTAAACTCTTCAAGTAATACAAGTTGTTTGGGACTTTCATAATCTTGATCAACTTTCTTGGCTAAGCACCATCTATCAAATAACTGCTCTTCTTCTCTTGCAAATTCGACATGAGTTTGTCCAGCTTCTTTTTTATAGTTCCTGAATTTTTGCCGATAAGCCTCAGGGACTAACTCATAACCCTTTAAGATGCATTCCTTAACCAGATCATAGTCAGCACTTTGATGAACTGACAGCGAATGGCAAATATCACTAGCTTTACCAATTATTACACATTGTAATAATTGAGTCCAATGCTCCCTTGGCCATTTCAAATTTTCAGCAACTTTTTCAAAACGAGAAAAATATTTGTGTACTTCTTTTTCTCTGAAAGGGGGCACTAACCTAACATTCTTAGTAAGATCAAAACTTGAATTTGTATGTGAAGTGGGAAGGTGCCTTTCACTTGCCAGCTCTAATTCTTTTAACCTAATTTGAAATTCCCTTTCATCCTTCTCTCTTTGCATTTGCATCTGTCTCTGTCTCTCTCTCCTCCTTATCTAATTGCATTTGCATTTGTTTTTCTCTGTCCTCTTTCTCCAATAGCATTTGTTTTTCTTCTTTCTGTCTCTCTATCTCCTCTTTCTCCGCTTGTAACTGCATTTGCATCTGTTTCTCCTCTTTCTGTCTCTCGCTCTCTCCTCTTTCTCAAATTGCAACTGCATTTGTTTCTCTCTCTCCTCTTTCTCCAATTGCATTTGTTTTTCTTCTTTCTGTAAATGCATTTGTTCTTTCTCTTTTTTCAATTGCAACTGCAATCTTTCTGAAGTTCAAGCTTTCTTAACTCTAATTCCATCTTGTATTTTAGTTTTAATTCCTTTATTTTTTTGTCAGTGTCTGATACAGACTTACTGATCGAAACCAAAACACTTTAATCCAAAACACTCTTTTCTACCAAATACTGGACCAAAATGTTTTGGTTTTTTTTGTTCTTGCTTCGTTAAAGAAGCTTTTGCCTCAGAAAGATCATATTTTCTGGCAAGTTCAAGCAATTCATCTTTTTTCAAACAATCCAACTGCTCCTGGGTAGGATCTGAAAGAAAGAGTTCCACTATTGATGACATTATGAAAAAGCCTGTTGATTTCACTAAAGATTTCAAACAAAATGTGAAATAATATTTATGATTGAAAAAATTCTGAAAACTAGGGGAATTTAAATTTCAAACAAAAACAATTTTTTAAAATATTTTAGCCAAAATTCATATATCCCAAGGACGAGCGCCCAGTTTTCTTTGTCACGTCTAGGCTCGTACAAAAGTAACAAGAAAAGAGTGAACTCATCAAGCTTTGTAAACTTTATTAAATAATTTATTTCCCTAGAAAAAATAAGGTAAAAATAAGAAAAAGGACTTACGGTTTATGAATCAAATCCCAAAATTAATCCAAGAATCAATAAATATAAGTCCTATCAAATAAAAGTCCTAAATGAATCACAGTTCGAATCCCGATGAAATTCCAAGATGGAAGGCGATGACGTCTTCGATGGTCTGCTTTGTCTTGATGTGTCAACAGTTCTTTGTTGAATCACAAAGAAATAATATTCCAGTTTAGAATTTCTGAATAAATTTCAATAAATGTCTTTGTCCAAGAATTCTGATGAGCACTAGTATTTTCCAGGGAAAATAAATTACTTTAAATTGAATGAAATAAAAAATTCAACTCAAACTGGTCACAATAAAAAACCCTTGAGCTTCAAAGGTTTCAAGCACAATTGGCAAAATCACTATGATAACATGAGTTATAAGCCTAACTAAAACGCAAAACAGATTCCCGGATGGGGTGACGTGGTCATCTTCCTAGAACAGACGTAAAAACATTTACATGCCTAACATGACGTACTCTAGTATGGCCTTAGCTAAAATCAACGGTTTTTACTCTGGAAGAAATATAATTTTCAAAAAAGTTGTTTACTCAAACCTGACACTGGTTCTGAATCTAGGTCAGCAAAAGATACAATATTTCAACTGCTGGCTGTTTATCAGGTCAAACAGAACTGAATTGAATTTCTAAAAACATCAATCCAGTAGACAAAATTATTATTACAATAACACGTAATGAAATAAAATAAAATTTAAAAAATTAAAACTAACAAACAAACAATTTAATTACATATACATAACAATGGGCATATTATTATCGGACTTTAACAAACAGGACATGAGTATATTATTATCGGACTCTATCAAACAGCATATAGGTATGTTATTATCGGGCTCTTTCAAACAGTATAAAAGTGGATGTTTTATTATCGGACTCCATCAAACAGGATATTGGTAGGTATATTATTATCTGACTCTATCAAACAATATATAGGTGTTATTGTTGGACTATATTAAATAGTATACAGACTTGAACAGTATATAGATATGTATATTATTATCGAGTTCTATCAAACAGTATATAGGCCTGCGCAGTATATAGGTAGGTATGTCATTATCGGGCTCTATCAAACAGTGTTTAGGCATGTTCAGTACATAGGTAGGTATGTCATTATCGGGCTCTATCAAACAGTGTTTAGGCATGTTCAGTATATAGGTAGGTATGTCATTATCGGACTCTATCAAATGTAATTCATTATATTGTATATTTACCGTAGAATCCATTTGTGCAGTCCAGGCGTATCATATATTTTACTCTTGATGGTGGGTCCTATGTACAGTTCCACGTATATTAAAGCGTCCAGGCACCGTTCAAACATTGCATCTGAAGGATATAAATTTATATCGAAGTCTGCATGTCAGTGACCATTATGATTAAATTTGAAACAATAATTTAACCAACGCTTTTACTTTTTAATTACAAATAAATCTTAAAAGCGCGAAATGGATCTAAGCCTTTGAGTAATATCTTGCATTAAAAGGAAGAAGCAAAAATAACAACAAAGAAAAAACCCAAAGAAGTTGAACACATTTACCACGTTGTTGTTTGACAGAGTACTGAACTATGAAGGATAATGGGACGATCCCAAATCGCTGATTCATTTGAATGTAATTATACCCTCTACACCCCTCAAGTCAAAATGAAGTCTGTTTTTGTGTGGCCTTCAGAAAGGGATGTAAATACAGGAATTAAGATTGTGTGACTGCATATTACTATTCGTCGTACAGACATCTCTGTTTCACTCCCTGAATAGACAGATAGATGGAAGAAATGCAACAGAATGGATAACGGGCAAAGGACGCTAAAAATGCGAACTTTTACTGTTATTATTTAATGCCGAACATATCTTGCTATGAGGCTGTCTGTCAGCCTCTTTGTTATGGTTTCCGGTCAATCACACTTGTTATAAACCACGTAACCTCGTCCTCTTCGGATGCGGGAGGTCGTGGGTTCAAACCCTTGCCGAGTCATATCAAAAACTTATTTAAAAAATGGTACTAACAGCTGCCTTGCTAGGCGCTCAGCATTAAGAGGATAGTGTTAGGACTGGTCGACCTCGTGTCAGGATAATGTCTGCAGCATGATGCCCTTGTGCTAGACATCACTATAAACTGCCACATTGCAGACATCGTAGCAATATGACTGAAAAATTGTTATAGCTACGTTAAAAATCCAAATCACATACACTCACACACACCTCGACTGAACTTTGTGAATGACTGGGCTGAGGAAGAAACATCTCGATTTAGAAATCAAAATATTTTTAAGCTCAAGATCATTGTGACTCAAAGAAATGAATGGTTTTCGCACAACTTTAGTTCTTGACCATGATAACTTGACCAAACTATAAGGATGGCCTGCATTGTTTGTATGATAAAAGCGGATTAAAGTGAAAAGCTCAAAAGTCAAGATCAGATGGACCCATAGAAGAAATCGGTCTCCAAACAGAAACTCTACTTGTAGATTATGAATGTTTCAACAGTACTTTGTGAATGGCTTGCACTTGAGCTAGGTAAGACAACAACTGATTTTCGTCTTGAACGTCCCAAGGCCATTACAATCAGAAAAGGTAAACGTGATTTTAGTACTATAAGATTAGTTCGATACAATGCACCTTGACCGTAGGTGGTAGATAAGATGCGCTTAGTGCATGAAATAAACTATAAAGGGGGGTGTGTGTGTGTGTGTGTGTGTGTGTGTGTGTGTGTGTGTGTGTGTCAAAAGATCAAAGTCCAGCTTAGTACGAAGAAAGGAGCAAGTATCTGTAAAACCAATTACACCACATAATAGTACCAAACTTTTAGGTATGAGTACGACAGTGGTTCTCACCCATGTGTAGGGTATCATATTCTTCACTCAGTCGTATTTGTTTCTGTAATATTTCTGCATTCAGAATTTCAAAGTTGTGTGGATTTATATTTGGGACAAAGTCGTTTCTGCTCCAGCCGTGCTCACGAATTATTTCCCTTGCAACCTCTTCATTAAACTTAACCCGGAGATGCGGCTTGAGGTCGTGCATCAGCGTTGTTTTGCCTGTGCTGTGGGCACCGCAGATATATATATGTGTCATTGCGTCGACGTATATGCTTCGGACTTCTTATTGGCAATGATGTCTGAACCAAATTCTGTAAATCAGAGGAATTTTGACAGACTGTACTTATATAAAACAAATATCATATACGCCTTAATTAAAATATATACTTATTCAGGCTGGTAAGAGATTAATTTTGCTTTCGTCGAATAATTGAAGAATCTGTATGATTCCATAGCGTATGTATTAGGCCGATAAATCAGCCCCTCTCCCATGATGATATTGATTTTCGGTTTAGGGCTGATATCACCTATTCATTAAAAGTTGAAAAAATTTGCAGAAACTTTTGGCTGCACACATCGGTGTACATTTTATACACTTACCGTTATTTCTCTCGGCTGTGGAGCTACCGTCGGCTAAAGAGTTCTTTTGATGACATGTACATTATATTTCCGGAGCAAATCCTATGTTTGGTGACTTGTAAATCCACTTGGAATAGCACAACCATCTGTCTTGTGGCCAGTTTGAATTTCGCGCTAGATGTGGCTGTTACTAATTACCGGTATGTGTCTAAAGTGTACGCAGGTTTGTTCCAGAAAGATTTTGCGGGCAGCAAAATTGCAGATTTTAATGAACAGGTGACATCAGACCCACATATCGTCGATCAGTATCAACGCAGATTTGGCGGGTTGATTTATCGGACTACATATGTATTTTCTATGTGTATTTTCTTCATACGTCCAGCTCTCTCTCTCTCTCTCTCTCTCTCTCTCTCTCTCTCTCTCTCTCTCTCTCTCTCTCTCTCTCTCTCTCTCTCTCTCTCAAAACCACAGCCACACCCACCTAAATATTTAAATTCTACTTACAGTTTGATACGGATCAATTTAATCGGCGCTTTGACTGAGCATATTTGTATATCCAGTTAGTTTATAATCCATGGCGATGATAACGACGGGTTCTGATAACCTATTAAATCCGGGAAGTAAACTTTAAACTGATGTAACAATCACATCTTGTGTAAAATATTATACCTACCCTTTCTAACCAAACCTACTAGTGAAGAAACTAAAGCTTTACTTTGAGCCCTTTCAGAGCAAACGTACTCGTGTCAATATGAGACATGTCGATAGAATCAGTATGAATTCTGCGAAGGGGAACGATGCGTAACTACATCTCTACGTATATTTATCCTCTGTCATTACACCGACAAACACGCATATCGATCCACCCATATATACTATCATGTACCTATATTCTCACGGTTGAACAATCAAATTTTGGTTTTTATTTTATAGAAACTTTTAACCCATTGTACTTATTCTATCAGATTTAAATATCGATTTTCAGTGACTGTTGTCACTATACAATTATTTCAGACGACATTTTGGTTTTCTAGAAAATGCAAACTATACTTTCATTTTGTTTTTCTTACCTGTCAAGTTTCAATTCCTAAACTGTTTTAATCGGAACCAGTTGTACCGGCTTTGAACTGTTTACATATATTTACGTCAGAATCGATCGATAATATATTACGATATACGTTTCTCTTTGCCAACACTACAATTCCTCACTAATTTTGGTTGCTTTCTTCGGCAACAGCCCTTTACTCTTTGCGTATATATAATTCACTTGTACACAGTTTATGATCTTATAGAGAGTGAGTGAAAAAATACCTTGTATAGGGATATTTGGTAAGATTTTGAGAGAAGATATGTCGGTTTGGCACAGCCGATTAATGAAACATATTCAAAATTCTCATCTAGAGAATAGAGAAAAATAGAAAAGTCAAAAAGAAATTAATCAATTAAATAATAATTTTGATGAATGCAAAAATATATTTCGTTCCTAAACCTAAAACAGGTTGCTAAATATGCACTTCTCAACTCATCTCTCTCTCCACGCACATACAGACAGACAGACAGACAGACAGACAGACAGACACACACACACACACACACACACACACACAC